>JAOUQT010166878.1:0-18370 GCA_025769995.1 Xyliphius kryptos
GAATCATTTGTACCATGTTCTATTGTCGACTCCATGGTGCGGAGTATTTTGATTTTTTTTTGGGGGGGGTGGGGGGGGGTGTACATCTGGGACCAGCGGCACTGGCACTGCAGTACCGATTGTTGCCCTCTCACTGGTTTCTATAGTAACTGTCTCTTTATCATACGGCTTTACAATTACAGACCGAGGCTCACAATCGCTGTTCCGGTTCATCTCAGTGTACTAAGCTTGACATCAGGACCCCCCCTCACACAAACACAGCTGTATGGCCCATAGGAGGACATATGGAACCCATGCTGGAACATGAGGGCCTTCCCCAAACTGCTCGCTGTGGAAACCCAAACTTGCACAGATGAAAACTTCCCCCTGAATACTTTTTCACCCCTTAATTTAAAGACACTCATTTCAGGTTTTTAGGTGAAATCCCGACCCCCTGATTATGAAGGTACCGCTGGGACCTATCCCTGCACATTAAAGGTCCGTCAGCTGCTGGATGTTAAACACTGCGTAAATAAAATATATTTATTTGGGTTTATCTCCCATTACATTAAAAAAAACATAAATTAGGTCGTTTTTTTCTTCTTCCCCCAGTTCTGGGATGACAATTGTGGCGCCTTTTCTGAAAATTTGGTGCAAAGGAAAGGTGACACTATTTTGGTGCCATTAAAGAAAACCCAGTGGGCCGAAAAGTGGCACAGCAGACAGAGGACGGGTACCACGGGCTGCAGAGATCCGTTTAAAGCAAATAATAACGTCCCGGGAATCAATTTTGGATTTTGACTGATGAAACTAAAAAAAAGGTCGACCTGAAGGAGGAAGCACACTGACATGGATCCTGTGCTGTGGATCTCATAAAGACATCATCTCAGTGTAAATTTGGCAAAGACAGAACGTCTCATGATTCCAGCTAAACCCTGATTTCATCATGACCTGACCTTCCAAATTGACGGCTCCACCGTCTCTCCGACCGACTCGCTCCGCAACCATGGTTTCACAGTTGACCATTATCTTAAACTCTCTGATCAGGTCAGTAAAACCGGCCGCTCCTGCAGATTCATCCTGTAGAACATCAGGAAGATCAGACCTTTCTTAACTGATAGGCTCCTCGGCTTCTGGTCCAGCCCTCATCCGATCCCGGCTTCACTACTGTAATGCTTTGCTTGCTGACCGCTCAGCTTCCACAATCAGACCTACACAGCTGATTTAAAACTCTGCAGATGACTTCATGATGTTACTTCATGTCGCTCCATTCCTCCTCTCTTTCTATTGGCTCCCTCTAGCTGCTGCATTCAGTACAAGGCACTGACTCTGACCTACAGGTCAGTCTCTGGATCTGCCCCCTCTTACCTTCAATCCATGTTTCCTAAATAGACTCCGACTCGTTCACCGTGCTCTAGTTATGAATGTGGCCTGGTGATTAAACCTCACTGTGGTGCTAATAATGGAACCATCTTCCCAAAACTGGGAGTCACTCTGCATTTTGAAGAAACATCTGAAAACACGTCTTCCACAAACACTCAAATGGCAGTCAGATGGGATAATGCACAGGTTTCGATGATCCTAAAGTGGCACTGGTTTCTCCTGAACCACTGACTGTGTTTCATTTGTAAGACGCTTTGGATAAAAGCATCTGCTAAACGACTAAATGTAAAATGTAAAGAGCCACTACCTCTACTTCTAAGAGTTACAAAGTTCTAAGTCATTTTACTTGATGTTCTTGTATAGTAACATCTACCCGTACATCGTGCAGTCTGTATTTACTGTTTATTGCTTGTATTAATTTTGTGTAGATCTTATATTTAAAATTCTTTACTGTAGTGTTCCTTCTTAAGTTTCATCATAATTTCAATTGAAATAGAGCAAATAAACTAGAAACTCTAAACTAAAGAGATCATGGAGAGATCGTTTAGAGATGATGGAGAGATCATAAAGAGATCATTTAGAGAACATGGAGAGATCATGACATGGCGTTTTTTAATCAGTAATCAGGACGCAGGTTGAAGCTGAGAGAGCAACATGTTATTATTGTTGTGTTATAATGGATTGTAAATCAGACCGGATGTGTTCGAAGCTACATGATGTGAAACATTGTAACGGGTTTACCTCTTTGATCTTGGCGCGTTTCTCGCGGGTGTCGGGGTCGCTGGGTTCCCGGCCGGTTACTCCAGGCGGCCGCGGAAACTCGCTCCCGGGCTGCGGAGCACCATCACCCCCGCCGCCGCCGCTGTCCCTGCTCCGTCCATCCGCCGCGACTCGGTCCTTTTCGCTCCGGATGTCCTGCTGGATCTCGTCGGGTCGCTTCTGTAGCGTGTCCTGGGCTTCCAGCAGCGCCTGCTCGTGGTCCCGCCGGATCTTCAGCAGCAGCGGGTCGGCCGCAGTACCTGCCCGGCTGTCGGGGTCCGGGGCCGGCGCCGGGCGGAAGAACACCCCGCTGAGGAGCCTGGAGGAGTCCGGGAGGAAGAAGATCGCCCCGAAGCAGAAGGTGATGAAAGCGCTGAAGACCAGCAGCAGGATGAAGCGCTCCGTCAGCCGGAACGAGTTCGAGCTAACGGACTTCCTGCTCGGGGTTACGGTGAACGGCAGGAGGCTGGCTCCGGGCATCTTCTGCTCCTCCGGCTCCCGCTCCTCCCGCCGGAACACTCGGAACAAACACTCGGCGTCCCGGGTTCAAACTCCCCGCTGGAACACGGAGCTCATCCGCCGGCTACAGCAGAAGAGTCGGGTCGGAAAAGTTGCTCCTCCTCACACTGCTCCCCCGCTGCTCCTCCTCAAACTGTTCCCCCCTCACACTGCTGCTTCTGCTGCTCCCCCTGCTGTCCCTCCTCAGTCTGCTGCTCCTCTCACACGGTTCCACCTCCGGCTGCTGCTCCTCACACTGCTGCTGTTCCCCCTCAGACCGCTGCTTCTCACTCAGCTGCTCCTCCTGCTGCTCCTCCTCATGCTGAAGAGCGCTCCGCTCTAATCACAACGGCTTACTGAGCAGCGAGGGGGCGTGGCTCCGGCGCCTGACGGACAGGCCGCTCCCACCAATCAGCGGCGGCGCTCTGAGGGCCGGTGCACTGGGGCTGTGTGTTCACTCTTCATTGGCCGTGCAGCGAACGAACTGGGATTCCGACTGTGGAAACACTGAGATACCAAAAAGTTGCAGGTCACAAAATTAGAACAGCATAAAAATGTTGATTTATTTGAGTAATTCCATCCAATAAAGTGAAACAAATCGTCCTTTTATAAGAGAACAGAACTTCGGAGCACTCAGCAGCGGTCCTGTCCTTTTTGTCTTTTGTCCAGACGAGACGCTTCTCAAACTGTCTCTTGTTCTAGGATGGTTTGACACGCGGAATGCGACGACTGAAACCATGTCTAACAGACGTCATGTCTTGCGTGGCAGTTCCTGAAGCCCTGACTCCATCTGCAGTCCACTCTTTGTGAATCTCCTCCACATTTCCAAATGGCTTTTGTTTCACAATCCTCTCCAGGGGGCGCTTTCCCTATTGCTGGCACACTTCTTTTCAGCACATCTTTTCCTTCCTTTCGTCTCTCTATTAATGTGCTTGGACACAGAGCTCTGGGAACAGCCCGTCTCTTTAGCAACGACCTTTTGTGTCTTGCTCTCCTCATGCAAACTGTCCAGTCAGGGGTCTTCCCCAAGATTGTGTCGTCTACAAAACTGGACTAAGCATTTAAAGGCCTTTGCAGGTGTTTTGAGTTCATTAGCTGATTAGAGTGCGCCACCAGGTGTCTTCAATATTGAACCTTTTCACAATATTCAGATTTTCTAAAATAATGAATTTGGGTTTTTTGTTAGTTGTCAGTTATAATCATCAAAATCAGTCTGCGTGCAACGAATGAATATAATGATAAAACGTTAAACGTCAGCTTAAAGTTTCACTTTTTAAATGGAATTAATTTAAATAAATTAAACTTTATGACCAGCACCTGTATATTTAATATATTTGTTTTATTTTCAGTATTAAACGCAACATTTATTCTCTATAAAATCAGTTTTATGCACTTCGGAGTAGAACGGATTAACTGGATTTTCATTGATTTAAATAAAAAAAAAATCAAAGTATCAAATAAAAAAAACCCACAAATAAATGTAAAAAATATATATAAACATTAATTCATTCATTATCGCCCGCTTAATTCTCTATTAGCGTCGTGAAGGGGTTTCCCATGCCCATCCAGGCGAGAATGTCTCTGGCGCTGGGCAGATACACCCAGGACAGGATGCCAATCCATCACTGGACACACACTCACACACAAACACACATAATACAGGGCAATTTATAGCATTCAATTTACCTTGAACCCAAGTTTTCGGAACATGAGAGGAAACCAGAGAACCCGGAGGAAACACACGCAGACACGGGGAGGACATGGAAACTCCACCCAGACTGGGATTCGAACTGGGAATCCCCAGCACTGAGAGGAGAATATGCTAACCACTAAACCATCGTGCATAAATAAATGTACAAATAAGATTTTCAAAAGAATCACAATTAGTTATTATTATATATACTAATTATCCAAAAACTCATTTTCCAAAAAGTTGATACATTTTTCCCAGATTTTCCAAAATTCTCTGGGAATGTTACTTTTTTCAGTGCCCTACACTAAGAAAGTGATTTCAGCCACTGGCCCCTGTAGGTGGTTCTATATTTTATATAAGATATAGGATGTTTAGCATGGAGGAGGAATATGCTAATCAGTTTTTTTTGACATTCGATATTTTAAGTAAATTTGTTTGGTTTTTATAAAAGTGGGTCATGACTTAATGACCATGAGAACATGTGGGTCCCGGGCCGAGAGCAGTTGAGAACCCCTGATCTAAACAAAGCATTAAAGTCATTAGATGTCAAAAGAAGTGACGGCGTATTTCAAAGACAACAGAAAGGAGTTTATTTATTTAGAGCTCATTTGTACTTCTAACATATTTAGGGAGTTTCTTTCTCACTTCTTTCGGTGCCACAATGTTTATTCCTCAAACACGCAAATGGACTAATGTGCAAATTAGGCGATGACCTCATTTAGTGACTTCTAGCGACCTTTGGGACGGCCAATAGCTGTTATTCTTACTGAAAAGTTGCAACAGTGGTGCTGGGATTCCGACTGTGGATGTGGAAACACCAAGATTAGGAGAAGTTGCAGAGCGTCTGTAAATCAGCTGGATGCTTCGGCGTCGTTTGTCTCTCGAGCTGAAACTGAGAAATAAATCAGTGTGTTCTAAAAGTAAAGAAAGCTTCTGCACCGTTCTCTAATCCTTTTAGAGGGCTTTTAATCCTCTACCAGAATTGTGGGGGAGTTGTAGGGGTGTTCCTCATGAACATCCAGAGGAGAACGTTTCAGCCATTGGGCAGAACATGGTGCCAGTCCATTGCTGGACGCTCATTCACTCACACACTCTATGGGGGGGAAATTTAGAGCAGATAATTCACCTTAAATCCATGTTTTTGGAATGTGGGAGGAAACCGGAGAACCCAGTACTACAAAGTCCATCTGTATGGTCGGTGAAGCTGATGACATCACGTTTGGTCTCCCTTGGAGACGAGTGGAGTTTTCTTCACTTCCACTTCAGAAGATAAACATAGGGGACAGTTATCGTCCTCGATCCAAAAAGAGCTGACTATAAACGGGAAGGAGGGGGGGGGTTCCCGAAGCCCACCCAGGAGAGTACGTTTCAAGCGTTGGGCAGATTCACCTTGAATCCATGTTTTAAGTCTGTAGGAGAGTGACAGTGATGCCGTGACATTGGTGCCGAAACCTGGGACCGGGAGGCATGAGGACACATGCAGTCCAAGAACGTCACCTGTAGCTTGCAGACACATTCTCCAGTGGAGATGCACAGACCTTTCACACGTCTCTCAGCCTTCACAGGAAGAAAGGGAAGGGCAAGTGTAGGTTCCAGACGTCACGCATCGGAGCGGAAGACGCCGAGAGTCTGACTCGTCATGGTGATGACTCGTCAGGGAGATGCGGACTGCGTGGCCGCACGCTGAGGGGCGGACTTTAATAACTCGCGGACAGACAGAGGCGGAGCCGTGTGCACAGAGGATGGCATGATGTAACTGTGGCATGTTGCCAGTTTTGTGGTGAGAACAACGATGGAGGTGTGGTGGTCAGCACATCCACCTCACAGCGCTGGGGATCCTGGACTCAAGTAGGGACACAGTGCTGAAGACCCGTCTGCAGTTAGGAGAACCATTGAGGAGCATCATGGAATCCTCTGAGACAAAACTCTAAGACCAGGTTTTATGGGTTCTGATGATCAGATAACATACCAAATGGGACAAAACCTGTAGACACGCAGATGGACTACAGGATGTAATTGTATAACTACAAAAGTCCATCCATATGGTCAGTGGAACTGATGACATCACTGTTTGGTCTCTCCTGGAGACGAGTGCATTTTTTCACGTCCGCTTCAGAAGATAAACAATCGGCTATCGTCCTCGATCTTAAGAGGGCTGACTGTAAACTTAAGGAGTTTACAGGAACTATTTATCAGATGATCAGGAAGTTGTGAATTTTTTTTTTTAATTCTTGGAATATCTCTGTTGTTAACGACACACCATTCCGAGGCATCAAGAGTCCTCAGGGCAAACCATCTCGACATGAGACAAGATTTATCAGACACGGAAATTAAGCGCCGATCTAGTTCCTGGTACCGATTACCTTCCTTGTATGCAGATGACAGTGAGGCCTCGAGAATGAACTTTTTTGAACCGTGTTTGCTGTAAATAATTTTGCTGATGATATCTGCGTGATCACGATGAAGGTTCAGGAGAAGGCGAGCGCGGAGGGGGGGGGGGACTGTGGCGTAGTTCCTCATGCAGTGTTTGCTTTGTCGTTTTTTGCAGCCGGGAGTCCAGGTTCTCTTTTCCTCCTCACCTGATCGCCGTACGACATCGAAGCGAGCGGCTGTGTGTGCTCGCTTGTATTTGTTCTGTCTTTTGTGAATGGGCAATTACCGTGCGAAATGGATTACGCGAGCGACGCTTGCCGCTCTGCTCTATGGCGCGGCGGTGAAATGAGGCTGTCACCGAGCGCGGCGGCGGCGGCTCTCCTCCGGCTCAAGGACGAACGCGGGTGCATTCATGTAAATGGGCTCGGCGCCGAAACAAACAAGAAAATCACCTCCCCGTGGAACAAATGGAGGCTGAACGGAGGCCATTACGCGCAACGATGTCCGTGGTGACCCCTCGGCCCCGCCCTCTGGAGGACGCCTGTCAGTGGTTCACCGTCCGGTCAGAACTGGAGCATGAAAACGACGTGAGGTGGTGATGACCTCATTAATGTCCTGTCGCCAGCACGTCAAGATTCAGCCCTGCACCCCAAAAAACACCACCAGGGTGCAGCACACACGGACAGACACGCAGCGGCCACTTTATTAGAGCGCGATGGGATGATAATCTGATTTACACCTTCCACTTTATTCCCAAACTTCATTTTAATCCCATCGGAAGTGACCCGGTACTATCAATAGGGGGTGCTGTTTGCCCCGTCCCCCTCCCTTGGCGTGTTAGCGTTTCCTCATCTTAAGCTACATGTCAGATCAAAGCATTAAAGGTTAAATTATGGTCCGTAACAGACGACACCACGTGCCGTTTGTCCGGCGTGAACCCGCCGTCCATCTCCAGCGCAATTTCAGATGAAAATAGAAAGGCGAGGTGCTCCATGCAGCACAAGCACCCGCAGAAACACTCCACCAGCCTTGATGTCAGCTCGCGGCTCCACTTCACTTAATTCATCATCATCAATTAAAGCCCATCACTCCGCATTACTGTTATCAGGTGGCGCGGAAAAGCTTCCTGCCGCGCGCAGCTGCACTTTCCAGATCGCTGCGGAGGATCCCATTGTCTGACTTCAACACTGAAAGCAAACGCAGGGAGAAAAACTAAACACAAACAAAAACCACACACCTCCACCTCCCGATCTGATTCCTAATAAAACCTTAAGCCCAACAGATTCTGCTCCGTGGGCCGAAGAACGAAAGATAAACACGACACTGTCATTCGTTCTCTATAATCCTGGTCTTAGTCGCTCCGCCGCTCTGCGTGCGCTGATGTTGTCTTTGCTCCCAGCTCCACTGATCCCGCTAATTCATTCGTTAGCGCATCGTTATGAAGCTGAAGTGGGTGAATTAAATCTGCAGCCCGGGATGAAAAACAACGCGGGATTATTTTACAGATTATTAAGAAAAACAGACGACGCTGTGCAGAGGAAGGAACCGGGACAGGCCTCGGAATCAGTTCATCAGGGTTTGAATTGAAACAGTTGAATTGAACTGTTTGGGAACAGTTTGGGGAAGGCCTCTGTTCTGTGCTGGCATTCGTTGTTGGAAATCATTTAGATCAACCAAGATGGGTCAACCAGAAAAGGGCAACCTGGAAAGGTCAACCAAAAATGGTCAAACCAGAATAGGTCAACAAGGACGGGTCATCCAGAACAGGTCAACAAAAACAGGTCAACCTGGAAGGGTCAACCAAAAATTGTCAAACCAGAATAGGTCAACAAGGACAGGTCAGCCAGAACAGGTCAATAAAAAAAGGTTCAAACCAGAAAAGGTCAACCTGGATGGGTCGATTTGGACGGGTCAACCAGAAAAAGTCAACCCGGACAGGTCAACCAAAAATGGTCAAACCAGGACGGGTCATCCAGAACAGGTCAACTAAAACAGGTCAACCTGGATGGGTCAATTTGGATGGAACAACCAGAAGAGGTCATCCAGAACAGGTCAACCAAAAAAGGTCAACCAGGACAACTCATCCATTTAAGGTCAACCAAAAAAAGGTTAAAACAGAAAAGGTCAAACGTGAAAAGGTCAGTGACGAAAGGTCAACTAGGACAGGTCACTTCGAACCAGTTATAAAGAAGAGCTCACCCAAAAATGATCACCCCGGGTAACTTACCCAGGACATGACCCACAATCCTCTGAGATGAATTAGAATGTTGATTGTGAGCCTCTCATCCCAAAGCAGTCCATCTTCACAAATGCTCAAGACATTTAATTATCTCTAAATCCCCTCACTCATACTTTTTATAGAAAAAAAAAATCTATGCAGCACAGGGAGAACATGCTAACTCCAACTCTACATAAGGAAATTGTACCTGGGACCGCGCCACCGTGCCACCCAGCAACGGAAAACCAGCAACAAATGTGTAAAGGTATATATATATATAAAACCAAACTGCCTTCAGAGCAGCAGATCAGGGATTTCCTGAAAACCAGAACGTTCTGCGGTTTGAAGATCCACAAATATGACTGAAGAGCAGAATGTGATTGATGATGAGAACAGATCTGCTGAGCATAAAAGCAGACGGCGCCACCTTTTCTGTTCTACACAAAGAGTATTTACAGAGGGACGCCATCTCCTGATCTCCACCTGAACAGAGGAACAGAGCAAACCACGTCTCCACAATCAGAACGCGCAGAACGAGGAGAAGGACAATCCAAACTGGTTTGGTGGACAGAGCTTAATGGAGGGGGGGTGGGAGGTGGAGTGCAAACAATCAGCTCTGCGAGTAACAAATAAAGGAAGTCCATTTCCTCCATCGCTGTGATTTAGAACGAGGCTTCACTCAGCAGAGAACCGATGTAATTGATTGGAACTCTTGAATTGTGTTCCCTTTTCTTCATGCCTCCACACCTCCAGGGGGCTTGACTCCTCCATACCTTTACCTCACCCCCTTCCCCCCCTGCACTCGTACACTCCTCCACCTCAAGGTTTCAAGATCCAGGTCCAGCTTTCAAACCCAAACACCGTAGCGTTAGGTTCTGGACCTTTGTCCTTCAGTAATGGTCAACACATTTAATTGATTCGGCTGTATAACTGTAGAACCGAGGTCATTGTCAATAATTTATTTACTTATGTGATTGATCGAAACCCCCTAGAGAGGTCTTCAGGAAAAGGTCATCCTGGACATGTCAATTAGAAACGTTACCCAGGAGAAGGTCATCCTCAAGAGATCACCCAGGACAGGTCACTTAGGTTCAGTTACCCAGAACATGTGACCAATTAAAGGTCATCATGTATGAGCACCATGAAACCAGAGGACCCTGGTTGGCTTTATTAGGACTGGTTACCCAGGACACGTCAACAGAAAAGGTCACCCTGGACATGTGAAGTAGGAACGTTACCCAGGACCGGTCACTTAGGATCAATAATCCAGGACAAGCCAACCAGAAAAGTCACCATAGACAGGTCCATTGAGATGGGTCACCCAGGACAGGTCACCAATAAAAAGTCACCCAGTATAAGCCACCTTGGACACTGGGACAGGATAATTAGGACTGGTTACCCACAAAACGTTACCCAGGAGAAGGTCATCCTCAAGAGATCACCCTAGACAGGTCACTTAGGATCAGTCACCCAGAACATGTGACCAATTAAAGGTCATTATGTATGAGCACCATGAAACCAGAGAACCCTGGTGGGCTTAATTAGGACTGGTTACCCAGGACACGTCAACAGAACCTTGGAAGGAAGAGGTCCAAGTCACTTGAAACCAGCTACCCAGGAACAACTGGACAGGTCACTCAAGTGGCTGCTGACTGTAATGATGGTGCTGAAACTAAAGCCTCCTCCATCATCACGCCCTGCATGTCCTCCATCAGCTCATCTATGAACCTCATTTTTGACCTTCCTCTCCTCCTCCTGCCTGGTGGCTCCATCCTCAGCATTGTTCTGTCCATATAAACCCCAACTCTCCTTTGTATAGGTCCCAACCATCCCATCCACCTCCACCCCCCAACCCCACCTTCCAAAACATCCTGCCTATCCCATCCCTCTGATAAACTCAAACAACGAGATCAGCGAGCCTTCATTAACATCACAGGAGGCACTCTGGACCATCAGACCCTTCCACTCGTTCGCCGCCTCCTCCTCCTCCTCCTCCTCCTCACGTCAAACGCTGAGTGAGAATGCTGCCAATGTAATATCATTTCCCTCCGTCCCAGCGGAATGCGCCTTGTCCCTACACCCCCATTTCATGAAGCCGTCATCGTTCTTTATTCAGGAGTGTCTGCTTTGCCTCCACTGCCAAGAGCCCAGAAGGGAGCCGGAGATTTTCCTCCGTGATAGAACGGAATGAGCTACACCATGATGAGTGGGTTTGTGGAGCGCTACTAAATGCAGACGCAATTTATTTACTGAGCGCTGAAGGGTGTGTGGAGTGCATAAGAACGAGAGATGAGATCAGGGAAGAAAAGAAGGCCCTCCAGACACGAAGCCAAACAGTCGCCGTGCGCCAACGGACGCATCAAAGCCTCCACCCGCCACAAAGGAATGCATTCGGGAGCAAACAAAGAACGGCAGTTGGACAAACCGGTCTGTTTGGTTTGCTCCATCATTCCCCATGGAATCAGATTCTCCCTCACGCGTGCCTTCATGCTACAGCTGTAGCTGCCAGGAATTTTCTGAAGGAGAGCATCCAAGTGAGCATGTGAAGAACATACCAATCTATCAGGCAAGCACCTGAATCCACCAATAGGTGCTATTTGGAGCAGCCAATTCACCTTGGCTCCGTTTTTTAACTGAAACTTGAGAACCTTGAGAAAACATACGTGGAGAACATGGAAAACTCCACTCAGATGGGGATTCAAACCTGGATCCCCAGGGTTAAGAGGTGAACCAGCTAAACACCCCGGCTCATTTATCCCCCCAAATCTGGGCTGATTGGAATGTGGTTCTAAAGAGTGAGGCTCTAAAGACTGAGGTATGGAGACTGGGGTTCTAAAGACGGAGGTCTGAAGACTGGGGTTCTAAAGACTAAGGTATAGAGACTGAGGTTCTAAAGACTGAGATCTAAAGACTTGGGTTCTAAAGACTGAGGTCTGAAGACTGAGGTCTGAAGACTGGGGTTCTAAAGACTGAGGTATAGAGACTGAGATTCTAAAGACTGAGGTTCTAAAAACTGAGGTCTGAAGACTGGGGATCTAAAGACTGAGGTCTGAAGACTGGGGTTCTAAAGACTGAGGTCTGAAGACTGAAGGCTTTTGATAATGGACTAGCCATAACGCAGGACTGCTATCTGCCCCGTGATGATGTCATCGACTGATCAACCACAGCACTGCACACTGTAAAGCTGGGCTTATTTCCTGCAGTTTCCCGATAATTTCGGAACCTTTATTGATGTTAAAAATAGAACTTTGGTTCTGCGTACTCCCAAAATATAGTGGAATGATAATAAAAGGTTGTTGCAGTAAAAGATCAGACCTCCGGTTCTGTCTCTGAATGTGTGGAACCGACTTATGATCTGACCTCCGTTTACCTCACACTCGTGTCTGCATCATTACAGCGAGCGCAGACGTCCAGGCAACGGTCCGACTGCACAAACCGGATTAACACACAGTCTCCAAACGGGACGCGGAAATAAATCAGATGGCTCTGCTTGGCGTCTCTAACTCGTCTCTTCCTGTTGATGGATTAGATTTATAGATATATTAATCTAGCTGAACCAGAACATCTGGTTCTAAACCTGAGATAATTCTCTCAGGACGGTCACAGCATGAGGGTCTGACGTAGTCATGAACTGCACAACCTCCACATCACAATGAAGACTGAGATCTGAAGACTTAGGCCTAAAAACTGAAGTCTGAAGATTGAGATATCGAAACCGAGGTTCTAAAGACTGAGGTTCTAAAGACAGATTACTACATCTGAGGTCTAAAGACTGACATCTAAAAACTGAGGTCCAGAGACTGAGGTCTGAAGACTGAGGTCCAGAGACTGAGGTCTGAAGACTGAGGTCCAGAGACTGAGGTCTCAATACTGGGGTTCTAAAGACTGAGAACTGAAGACTGAGGTCTAAATACAGGGGTTCTAAAGACTGAGATCTGAAGACTGAGGTCTGAAGACTGAGGTCTGAAGACTGAGGTCTGAATATAGGGGTTCTAAAGACTGAAATCTGAAGACTGAGGTTTTGAAGACCGAGGTTCTGAAGACTGGGGTTCTAAAGACTAAGGCTCTAAAGACTGAGACTCTAAAGACTGCGGTATGGAGACTGGGGTCTGAATACAAGGTTCTAAAGACTGAGTTCTGAATAAGGAGCTTTAAAGACTGAAAAGAACTTTAAATGAACCATTTCCAGTTGGAAGTCGAATAAAAGATGCATCGCTGCTTTAATCTCCTGCTAAACGCCATGACACGTCGTTACTGAATGAAAAATGACCGTTCTACTAATGTTCTAACCCATTCATCAGCCTGGGTTCCAGAAACTTCTTCTGGGTTTGTTCACTGACATTTACAGCAATGGAGGGATGGATGGTGTTTGTGGACACGGCGTGTTAGCACACAGGACACATCACGATCAGACACTGCATGTTCTCTTTAAATGTCCACTAAGTTCCCTTTAAAGTTCCATTTAAAGTTCCCTTCATATTTTAGTGTCTGTCCTTATACATACTGTAGACAGTAAGAGGTGCAGGACTCCCACAGCTGACCTTAAACCGCGTCCTCCTCAAACGTTTTGTATCATATCTGAGCTTGTGCCGAAAACACGATGATATGACGGCGATTTGGTTCTTCTTTTGTCTCGGGCGTCATGTGTTATCTCTGTTGTTTTGACTCCTGTCCTCCACCGAACCATCAGCTGCAGTTCAGTGAAACTCATGGAACGTCTGACTTTCGCTCTGAGATACGACTCGGTGTCGAGTCGAAATAAAAAGCCTCTCGTGAGAACATATATTATTAAAATCTTCCCCGTATATAGAATCTGATTCGCTGGCCATCTCACTCAATAACATTTCAATAACGGAGACGCCAAGACGCTTATCAGTGGCGTTCATCATCCACCTATAAAAAAAAAAAGCTAAAAAAAAAAAAAATCCAACCTATAGAAGTCACATGCAGGGTATGGAAAAAAATTATGTAGCCACCCGACCCAAAACTCATGTGAACATCAGTCCATGACACGTTCTCTGAGGTCCGTTGGAACGATGCTTTAAACCAATAATCATTCGTTAAAGCGACGCTTCTGCAGATGGACATCCATTTGGACTTCCACCCATCATATAGATGGACTTTGTAGTTCTACAGTTACATTCTGTAGTCCATCTGTTTCTTTACACACTCTGTAGTCCCCTTTGGTATGTTCTCTAATAATCAGCGCCCCCACAGAGCAGGTAGAACTAGGGTGGAGGATATCACCAGCTGTCTCGGCTCTATCTCTCGGCATCTCCATGGAATCAGACGTGGAGTGGGTGGAGCAAGCAGAAGATCCAGCGGCGCCACCATTAGACGGACATGTAGACCTCCGACTGCCACAGTGTTGTGGACTTGCACGGGGGACGGGATGTTCCTTGACCATCGGACGGTCGACTAGAGGTCAGGAACCCGTAACCCGTAGAGCTGAAATATTTACAAATTTAGGGCCTATCCCATCACATACGAACCGTGTTTAAGCAATATGAGAATTCCGCACAGTCACAGATTATAATTCCGACTGTGGAAATAAGGAAGCGGCAACACCGTGATATTTGCGGACGCAAACGGCGCGGCGCTGGATCGACTTCCATGCGGTACCTCTCAGCCGCGCCCCGCGGGAGCTCTTATAAGAATGATTTGAAATGAATACACCACTCCGCAGCGTTTGTAAGCAGTGCAGGAGAAGCTGTTGATAAAGCCGCGCTGTCACCGCCGTCTGTCAGTCCCAGTTAAATTAAGACTGATGAGGATCTCCGCGCGTCTGACAGCAGAAGGAATACATTAGCAGCTCAGCGATGTCTGATGGGACCAGCCGTCACTAACATCACATTATTGCAGACGAGCACGAGGACGCGTGGGGTAATAAATCACACGCGTACCACTCCGGACGCTCGCCGATTGTTCCCGCTAAGAGCTGTGTGTTGGACTGCGGATAAATAATCCTCCTCTAAAGTCCCTTTTAAAGGAAACGAACGCAGGGATAGGACTTAATCTTATCTGTGTCATCTCCTGCAGTGGGAACTCAATATAACCACCCCCCCCTCCCCCCACCTTCCAATAGATCTCCATTTCAGCAGACAGTTTCAGATGCAGATTGAGATTAAGCATGAGACAAGAGGAGAACGTACAAATTCCAAAAGGACTATGTTGCTGTGGGGTGACAGGACCAAGCTGCCGTACATATATGGTAAGATACCGGCTGATGGGTGACGCCCACAACCCTCCAGCAACATACGACGTACATGAAGTAATAATACAGGAGATAAGAGGTGGTGGTCTAACCTTCTGAACTCTGTATAATGAGACTGAGCTGAGACGGAACGCCGCCCGACGCTGAGGTGTGGTACAGATCCGAGTCTCCATCACGTCCCACGCGGCTGAACGCAGGCGTTTTGACCCTCAGACACACTTGATGCAATTCTCCTGAGTGGACATGCCTGTCATTCCCCATTAGCTCCTCCGTAGGAACCGAGGAGACTCACAGAGGTGGAGGTGACACGGTGGGCTGATTTTGATGCCTCAAGTTTTCATCTCTTCATTTTTGTGCTGCTTGTTCCAGATCAAAACTATATAGATATATAAATTAATACAGTCGTGTCAGGGGTGATACAGCAGGACCAGGGGGTGATACAGCAGGGTGAGGGGGTGAGGGTGATTATGTCCGATCTGAAGCTCCGCCTTCTTCTTGAACAATCAGCAGTGACAGTGAAGTCGTGACTGTAATCACTCTTGAAAGCAGTAACGAGTAACACGGAGTAATAAGTCATTTCTGCGGCGTGCGTCGCGGTGCCGCTTCATAACGACGCTCCGTCTGACGAGGCTTTAAACAGCAGTGCGGCGTCGCTCGGCCGCGGGATGAAAATGAGTGAGAAATGAACGGATGCCGGCGCTTCATTCCACTTTTGTGAATGAAGACGCAGAGAGAGAGAGAGAGAGAGAGAGAGAGAGAGTGGGCGGATGGAAGACGGGCTTGAAAAAGGGTGACGGTGACGGCGTTGCGCTCCCAGCAGAGTGGCGCGCTGCAGTTCCAGGGGGAAATTAGACGCCTCTGTATCTGACACAAAAGCTCAGACAGACTTTGTGTTTCCTCAACTTTGCATTACAGCGCACGCTCTTATATAAGACTCAGGATAGCGAGTCGAAACTGTCGTACGGAGCGAGTCGTGAAGATTAGCGGTTGTTTCTGAGAGAAAAACGGGCCGAACAAACGGATTGCACGTCGGAGCGTTTTTACTGCTTTCTGCCGAGAAGTTCATTTAGCAAAAAATGAGACAAACGGGACCGGGATAACCCTCAGAACTATAGCAGCACGCCACGTTACCAGGTCCACAGCGCCACAACGTCATCCTGTGCTGCTGCTTATTCACGTAATTCAGTTAACTGCAAACGCGCTGGAAGACATGGAACCTCTCTCAGCACTCTGAGGAAAACAAGACGTGGAGTGGGCGGGGCAAGTGGAGGTTACTGTGGAGGATGGAGAAGGGATGGAGATCTGGTTCTAAACAAGGCAAAGCGTGGAGAGTGGAGAGGGCCGATGGCCAAGACAAAGCAGAAGATGTTTGTCGCGGTGGTCAACGCAGAACGTGTGGAGATCTGCCACCTCTCAGTGTTCTGAGGAAAACAATTTGTGGAGTGTGGGTGGAGGTTGGTGGTGGAAGAACTTACAATAAGCCTGGACCTCATGGCCATCAAAGACCTTGGTGATGACCTGGTACTGATGCTGTAGTCGGGGGGGGGCAACATACCCTGTGATGTTGTAATGTGTAACGTAGCGATTCCAACACCCCTGTCTGTCGTGTACCCCAACATCACACCCCTCTCTGCTCCACACAAGCTACATCGCCCCGCCCTCAGACCCCGAAACATCTAAACCCTGCAGACGTTCTCCTCTACCGTTCTTAGGGTCGTATGTTGTAGTTGAGTCTCTGCAGCGTAGCGTCATTAGTATTCTGGCGGTGAGTTCTCCGAGCTACAGAACGCACACGGAGCCCGCCGTCTGTGGGAGATCCCACATTAGAGGAACAGAAGGATTTCCTCAAAGCTCCACGCTCCACTCGCTCCGAGAACCGCTGCAATCTATCTGCAGTGAAAATGATTAAGGACGGATCGGCGGATGATTCCCTTAATTCGAGCCTTAATCGCTCGCGCACCGGCAGAGTGAGGCTCCTGCAGCGGAACGTGGGTTTGGAACCGAGACCGCATGATGATGGGATAGAAAAACATCTGCATACACGCGTTTACTCAGAGAACAGATGTTGTTCCATACGGACGTTAGAAAGAGGGGTGAGGTTCCGGTGAAGGGGATCCGTGCATTCTTGGGAACAAAGGTCGGTTCCAACAGGGTTCCAAAGGACAGTAGAGCCTGGTTGACAGCCGCTGTGATGGCACGGTGGTGCTCTTCTGCAGCCAGAGGGCGCTGTGGAGTCACAGAACATCACGCCCTCTCCAAAAGACAAGGAACCTGAAACCCACTTATTGTGTAAAGTCCTAAAGGCTGCTGTCCGTATGGTGTTCTAGAAGTTCTCTCTGAAGATCAGACTACAGGTGACAAACCTCAGGCTAGACATTCTTGAACCCCAAGTCAGAATCCGATTTTTGATTCCTCGACCTCAAGGCAGACAATCGTTTCCTGAGTTTCCCGACACAGAACCCAGATGCTGATGGTTCCTTCATCTGCACATGTTCCACACACACTGCAGCAGATGGTGAGACGGCCTCTGGAACTGCTAATAAGCATCTGGCTGCTTCGGTCCAGAATTAAACATGAACATAAACCCAGAATGGCGGTGGGTGGTGAACGTACCATTCCATCTTTACCTGAAAACGAGGTCATGTGAAGCTGAAGTTCTGCTGCTGTGCAACATCCTGCCATATCTACGCAGGACGAGATGATGGAGGAGGTGGGGGGGGCGTTATCGGACCGGATGCCTGAGACGGAACGCCTCGGGAGACGAAATTATGGGATGAAGTTTATTACGGCGGTTGTGAGGAGGGGAACATCACAGGGATTGTGTCACTCTTACTACTGAGAAACCAAGGGCATGTTCCTGTACTCCGCCCCCCACAGGCTCTCCTCCGAAAGATTTAAACCGGTCTGCCTTATTTAAAGGGACAGTTAGTGCTATGGCATTAATAGCAAAAGTAGGGTACTGCATATGTTAGCAGGCGTAGGCAGGTACACAGATGTTTATCTCAAGACAAGTTCAAAAGAGGCTCAGTAGTGTGTGTGTCCTCCACGTGCCTGTATGACCTCCCTACGACGCCCGGACATGCTCCCGATTAAGGCGGCGTATGTTCTCTCCATGTCTCCTAGTGTACCGGCCCATTTCCTGGTATCTGCTCCATGCTCTGGACACTGTGCTGACCGACACAGCAAACCTTTTTTCCACAGCTGGCATTGATGTGCCATCCTGAATAAGCTGCACTACCTGAGCAACTTGTGT
>JAOUQT010166977.1:0-18370 GCA_025769995.1 Xyliphius kryptos
CATTTAAAAACCTGTGACCATGGAAGTGACCGGAACACCTGATTCTGATCATTTGGATGGGTGAGCAAATACTTTTGCCAGTATAGTGTGTATATATATATATACTTGTGAACATGATCGTCCACCACACGTGAACGCCTGGGGAACAACCCGGTGTCAGGTATCTCAACTTGGTGGTACCGGGAATTGAACCGAGGCCCTATCAGATGCAAGGAAATAAGACACTGTACTTAGAACATTGACTAAATAGTAAGTTAGAACTGAAATATTGTTTTTCTTGAATTTATTGTTGACTGCACAGTGCTTTACTTTATATAGTAGTGTATTGTTTTTTATAGCAATCACCTGACTGTTGCATTCTGGGATATTATAGATCTGGATGTAATTTGCATGATTTCTGATAATAATCTGCACTTGCTCTTGAAGCTCAGCATCACAGCCATGTTCTGATGATTATCATGACTTTAATTATTTCTCATTTTAAAATCATTTTTAAAAAATCACAGAAATCACAACTTTTCAATAAAATGGATGGAAATGTGTTTTTTTTATATATTATATTTATATAATATTAACTCGGACATGATTCCAGTGGCGATATTTCCCGAGATAAAAGCTCGAACTCAGGGTAAAATCTGGGATCTGATCTACTGCTGCACACAAGAAGGAAATAATATCCGAATGAAACTAATGACGATGCTCAGGACGACTTGTCTCCGTATGGTCTGATTAAAGGACATCTGCTGATGAAGTGGCGAACAATGACGGACAAATACGCCTCTATTTTTGCTACAAATCAAAATAATAGACGCTGTTTAAAATCTTAGAAATGTTTTTATTTTTATAAATTCTGAATGAATCAGTTTAATTAAATATTATAAATAATTATTCCTAACTTTTATTAATCGATTGCTAATTGTTTATTTATTTAATATCTTTTCAGCAATGGCTATTAACGACAGGAACAAATTTATATTGATACACAAGGTTACTGACTTCAGTTAGAGGTGATACTCAGATTAAAATCCATCCTGGGGTTGCACTGGGGCTGTAACTTGCCACACGTCTGTCTGTCTGTCTATTTTTCTGTTTGTGTATATGTGTGTGTGTGTGCGACAGCGCTGCAGTGTGTGTCTCAGGGTCGTGGCCCCTATGACCACCCGCCATTAGCTGAACCCCATCTCCAGTTGGAAATTGCACTGTATCAGTGTGTGTTGTCTCGTCCTTATATGTCTTTTATTTAATGTTGACATTTTTTTGTCTTTCCCAGCTACTGGCTTCTGAGGACATTAACTGGACTATTAGACTGGAACCTGCAGCCGCTGATCCCTTCTCCTCCTCACGTGTCACTTTCCTGACAACAATCATCAGCATTTTTAGTTTCTCAGAAAGTGCAGGTCACAGACGTGTGAACAACAATGTGACCTACTCCTGAGTGAAAAATGTAATTTCACTTACAGATATTTTTATCTATTGTGTCCTGTATACTGATGCTTCTGACTAGACTGTGGTGGTGCAATAAAAATGAAACCAGAAAGGATTGCAGACAAGACCTGCAAAACTGAAGGCTATTAATGTTTAACGGAACTGAAAGCTTTTGGGGGTAAACCTAAAGCAAAGCGAAACCAAAATTCAACAATGACTAGAGTCGCATCAGATGACTGACTGAAAAACACAATTAATACACTGACAGAAAATGTCTTAATGTCTATATTCCCCTACAAATATAAAGTTATTACTTCAGATTCTGAATCCACCTTCCAATTATGGATACAGGCTTAAATGTATGTTATTGGACCCATCTCTTTATCACTGACCATTTCAATTACTATTGCTACAGTTGTATGCAGTTTTCAAATTCGTGGTCAGCTGGGGGTTTTATACATTTCATCATTGGTATACTTCTGCATTTACTGTTGAGTTGACTCATATTTTTGGGGTTTTCTTTTATCTATAATCTTTCCTGCAGTCTGGGCATGCTGGCATAAATGAGGGGCCTACTCCCTTTGTTTACCCACCTAGCTTTCCTGGTTCCTCATACTTCAGTTTGGGAGTCCCTGAAAATGTGCCTTGCACTCAGCTCAATAAGGTAACATAATGTCTTGATTTTGTAAATTCCTTAGTGTGATTATTCTGTGATGCAGAGCCGACTGGTTCCATATGTATTTATTTTTAATGGTGTCTGAATTATTGGTTGAAGCTCAGTCAGTAGTTACAAGGTTATTCTGAAGGGAAGGAAGTTGTCAGATGACTTATCAGCTGTAACTGTTCTTTTTATTGAAAATGTAAAGAATAATTGGTTACATTTATTTG
The DNA here is from genome assembly GCA_025769995.1 of Xyliphius kryptos. NCBI lineage: Eukaryota > Metazoa > Chordata > Actinopteri > Siluriformes > Aspredinidae > Xyliphius > Xyliphius kryptos. Next base: position 2,314 of record JAOUQT010166977.1, read on the forward strand.
AGGTATGATTGGATGTGATGTTTGCAGGCTGTGGGAATGCCCCCAGTAACCCATTCCAGTATGTTTCCTGCTGCTCCAGGGTCTGGAATCAGGGTATGTGTCTTACATTACTTGCATCAACACAGAATGTGGCCATTAGTTTAAAATGAATGTGAATAATGTGAAGTGTTAGGTTTATAGTTTTTCCAGTGTGCGGAACAGCTTCATACCAGAAGCTGTGGGAGTCATAAATTCTGCATAACAAACACTTTAGTCACACTTCAAAACCGCTCATCTCATATTTCACGAACATGTTAAAGTTTACGTCTTGCCCCACAAAATCTGCTTTCTCTGTTGTATTTCATTTTTTTCCCCTGCTAAATTTTAAAGGGCCATAGTTTTGTTTTTGTAGCATGCCACATGTAATGATAAAGCCTCCTTGAGTGCTGGGATAGGCTCTAGCACCTGCCACAAGTCACTGAATGATTGCTGGAGAAACACTCTGGGCAGCTTACCAGTCCATTGCAAGGCCATTCTACAGACACATTTGTACCCAATTAAATTGCAGACTGATTTTTATTAGCTATGAAAGGAAACCCACATGACGGTCCTCTTTTAGCTCACTTGGGACTCAAACCCATAACAATGAACATGTGCTGGTTTGTACTTTCTTTACACATTAACTTAGTTGTATGTTAATCTACATTACCTATACATTTAATAATGGCAAAGAAAAAAATTCCATAGTAAGTAATTTGTTTTTAATGCTAATCATAAAAGCCTCATCTAAACACTTTCATTTGTCCCATTAATTTTAAAGGCAACAGGCCTGGTCCAAAAATAATCTGTGCTGCCCTGTCACACATAGTACACTGTGGAAATGCACAGCCTTACATGTTTATTAATGTCCCTCCTCCTTTAGACTCCAGTGGGAGGACAGAAGCGTCTCTTCTCAGGCTTGATTCCATCTCCGGAGCCGAGTCCTGAGGGTGGATATGTGGGTCAACATTCTCAGGGCCTTGGCGGTCACTATGCTGATTCTTACCTGAAACGCAAGCGCATCTTTTAACATGCGGTACTGTTGTCAGCCCCTGCTGACTGCAAATATAGAAAATGTGGGGTATTTGAAATGCAGATGTAGGAGGAAGTCCTGGAGTGCAGCCTGTCTGATATATATTTGTGAATATGATTTTAGGGTGTGTATGTAACTTATTTTTAATTTCTTTTTTTTCCTTACACTTTTATTTTTTATTTTTTTTAACCTTTTTAAGTTTTTTTTTTTTTTTTTTTTTTTTTGTTAAACTAGACAGCAGGTACCTCATCAAGAAAGTTTCCCCTCCATATTTTTTTTTTATTATATATAATTTTTAAAGCCCATTTCTAACTGACTTTTCTGTCTAAAGATCAATGTTCAGCCTTTAAATCCTCTGTGCAGTGTGTGTGTGTGTGGTTGTCTCCTCTGCTCATTGTGTCTCAGTACAGCACTGAAGGAATGTGCTTTGTTCATCTGCATTCAGCCACTTCTAATTCTGTTCAGTGAACCTTGGCTGGACGTAATGTTAATTCATCCTGGTTCCCTCCACATCCCCCACACCCCGTTCACATAAGGCCAGGTTTCCAGCACAAAGTGGTGTTTGTTGCACTTAAAGGAAGCTAGTCGGTTAAAATGTGCTCCACTATCTTATCACCTGTCAAATTTGTTCCCAGTGGTTCTTAAATGCTCGATATCCCCCCTCTACTCATGTTCTGGCTGCTGTTTTTAGTGTTCCCTACCCTTTTCTAAACACAGTATTAGTCCCTTACACACCAGCAGAGGGAGCTGGGCAGCTTTGAGGGGAAACCCATGTTATTTCTTTCTTACTGTAGTACTGGAACCGTTGGCAGTAAGAAGCAGGCCGGACCTGTACTGAAACACGTCCTTTTAGATTATTAATGCTGTGGCATCTCCACCTTGCCCTCTTTGGAGTTTATTTTTTTTATAGCTGGATGTTCAGGGCCTTAAACTGGTGGTGATTGAGTGTTTACTTTATTAAGCTGGTTGACAATTTGATTGTGATAACTCTGTACCTCTGAAATGTGCTGCAGCTCTCGAATGAACCCTGCTCTAATGCCTAAACTTGGTAGTGTCAAATGTAATCGATCCCCCGAGCTCTGTATAACCTTTAATTGCTGTGTACATATTCTTACTTATCATAATTTCTCTAGAGTCTTTAACATGTTTGTGTTTTTTTTTCTCCTCTAGTCTGTGATATAATTGAAGCTGCTGCTCTTTTTGTTAGTGTGAATGTGCTTTTGAGTGAGTGCAGTGCAGTGTGTCTCGTGGCCGGTGCGATTACACATGCAGTTTGAATCAAGTATTGCTGTATTTCAGTGACCTGATAGACTTTATAAATCAGCTATGGAATGAATGACTAATAAGTGACCCATGTATACAGATCTGCCACTTCTGTTTTTGTGACCTGTATCTCAGCAAGTAAATGTCATTTAAGTTCACTTGCATCTTGTGGTGTGTTTAATTTTTATGGGTGTTGTACTTTTCTTTCCAGCTCCTCCAAAGCGCGGTCGGTTTCACATGACAAAGATTGCGTTTAGTGTTAATCATTTCGCAGGAACACGGTCTTGTACAGACAGGATGGCCTTTCATAGTTGCAGCATGTATGGTGGCTCTGGCAAAGAATATTTGCAATTCCAATTCATGACAATACAGACTTTGCCATGATGCAGTCCCACTGCTGTTCAAGCAACAGCTCTGAAGGTTTGTTTTGCTGCAATGTTTTAATAGTAAAGCAATAAGGCACAAGAGTGTGCACTGTGACTAAATCACAGCAAAAGAGGTGTTGCATGTGAAGTTAAGCAGAGTGTGATTACACTTTTTTTTCTGTGATTTATTCACAATAATAAACAAGTGCTTTATTGCTTTTATAAAATGTTTATAGATCAGGTTTGATTCATAAATGCAATTCTTAAACAATAAAAACTGAACTACATTGCATTGCAGAAGACCAGTTGAACAAAAAAAAAAAAACATGGATTGTTAAAGGAAAAACCGGTATCCTGTTACTTGGGGCTCAAACACTGTAAATTCTGTTCTGCAATTTTGCCACTAGTTGGTAAACTGCCACAGCAGGTTACTCAGCAATTAATGTTCACTTTGTAAACCAGTCTAGACTGTGTTGTGGACTGGATTAAGTAGAAGAGAATTGGGGGAGGGGGTTGTTAATTCCATTTTTAGTGTTATAACTTCTATAAAAGCAGTAAGGCACTTTAGCTTTATTGTGCATAAATTAAAGGAAAGTGGTATATTGGTGCTCCACTTTGTGTTGTGTTTAACACCACCTTCCTGTGATTTTATACACAATGGTGCACACCTATTGTTTTAGTGAGTGGTCTAGCTGCAGAGTATTCCAGGTTGTGATGAGGAATTGTTTTCCCTGTTTGCTGGAAGACCAGCTTTGTGTTCCACTGTGATTTTTCTCTTTTTTTTTTTTTTTTTTTTTTAAAAAAACTCTTAACTGTCAGTTTTGCATCAATTATCTTCATCCTGTTACTGTGAGGACATTTTACTTGTGTAAAGCTAATGGGAATAGTTAAGTGAACTTGCAGCCTAATGTGTTTTATAATTAGTTAAGAGATGCATCTGCTCAAAAGGTGTTCTGAAAGCTTGCCCTCTCAACTTTTAACAATAAGGTTGTTGACTGACACGGTCCATAAGGATCTTTTTGACGTGCGTCTTAATACTTCTAGGTTTTCTACCACAATCCTATGATGTGCTGGCCAAGATCATTCAAAAATGTGCCTGTTGTCCAAACGGTGTACAACCATGAACTTAATACATTTAAAACTGAAAATTACTATTATAAAACAGGTAGTTCTAAATCTTCAATCTGATTGGCTAAGCCACTTGTTAAACCGTTATATTCTTTACAATGACCCACACCTCTGACCACTTCACGTGTCTACAAATGCATGATATGAAATGTACTCTTTTTTTTTCTAAACTTTTCATAAACTGCATTCTGTAATTTGAAAACTGGATGCCAGTATTTAATTGTTAAGCTGGAAATATGTTCCTTGTGGTCAGTGTTCATTGAAAAAATATATTGTTTAGTCACAATATATGCCCTCATGCCTTATTGCTTTAGTAAACACTAGTAATAGTTATTAAATGCTTAACAAGCCAGGAAGAAATAAGATCTAGAACACATGACTAAAAGGTTCTGAAAAAGATTAAATTCTTAATTTTTCACTTAAGTGAGCGGTACAGATACACACACACACACACACACACACACACACTATTGCCAAATATTCACTCACCTGCCTTGACTCACATATAAGTTTAAGTAACATCCCATTCCAAATCCATTGGGTTTAATGTCCGTCCACCCCTTAACTCTTCTGGGAAGGTTGTCCACAAGGTTTATGGGAAATTTTAACCATTTTTCCAGAAGTGTATCTGTGGTCACAGACAGATAGATGGATGGGAAGGCCTGGCTCTGTCTCCACTCTAATTCAGCCTAAAGATGTTTTATCAGGTTAAGGTGCAGGCCAGTCAAGTTCATCCACACCGGACTCGGTCATCCATGTCTTTATGGACTTTGCTTTGTGCACCGTCATGTTGGAAGAGAAAGGGCCAGCTTTAAACTGTTTCAACAAAGTGAGAGCATGAAATTGTCCAAAACGTCTTGGTATCCTGAAGCATTCAGAGTTTCTTTAACTGGAGCTAAGGGGCCAAGCCCAGCTTCTGACAAACAGCCCCACACCATAATCCCCCACCCCCCCCCCCCCCCCCCCCCCAATCAAACTTTACACTTGTCACAAGGCAGCCAGAGAAGTACCGTTCTGACAACTGCCAAACCCAGTCCAGCAGCAGCGTGCTATACACGTCTGCTTCTGCCACTTTGTATTGCACTTGGTGATGTATGGCTTGGATGCATCTGCTCGAGCAAGGAAACCCATTCCATGAAGCTCTCTGCAAACTGTTAAGATTTGTAGTGATTGACTGCAGGAAGTTGGCGACCTTTTTGCACTATGTGGATTGGCGTCCCCTGACCCTGCTCCGTCAGTGGCCTACCACATCGTGGGGCTGTTGCTGTCCTTCTCACACTTCCATTTTCGTATGATACAGTTGACTGGAATATTTCGGCGCAAGGAAATATCAGGACTGGATTTGTTGCACAGGTGCATCCTATTACAGTTCCACGCTGGAGAGTGACCCGTTCTTTCACAAATGTTTGTAAAAACAGTCCGCATGCCTAGGTGCTTGATTTTATCCACCTGTGGCATGGAAGGGATTTGAACACTTGATTCTGATTATTTGGATGGGCAAGCAAATACTTTTTGCAATATATTGTGTGTGTATGAAAAAGTATTCAGACCCCTTTACATTTTACACTCTTTGTTTCATTACAACTGTTTGCTAAAATCAATAATCTTTATTTCTCATGAATGTACACTCAGCACCCCACCTTCATAAAAAAATGACAAATGGATACAATTTTTGCAAATGTATTAAAAGAGAAACCCTGATCTCACATGGGGATGAGTAGAAGCACCCGTTTGAGCTAGTACAGCCATGAGTCTTAGAATGATGCAACAAGCCTGTTACTCATGGTCTGGGAATCCTTCATGTGGGCTTTCATATGTCTTGCAATGAGGAGAAGCTTCCATCTGGCCACTCTGCCTTAAAGCCCCAACTGTTGGAAAGCTGCAGGTGATGGTTGGGTGATCTGGAACGTTCTCCCACCTCGCTACTCCAGCCACCGTGATCTTTGGGTTCTTCTTTACATCTTACTTAAAGTTCTCCTCCTACGATTGCTCAGTACGGATCGACGGCCAGGTCTGGGAAGAGTTCTGATCCTCCCAAACTAATGAGTCCACTTGGGTGCTACAGAAATTCGCTGTAGACTTGGCCAGATCTGTGCCATGCAATAATTCTGTCTCTGAGCTCCTAAGACAGTTCCTTCGACCTCATGATTCTTAGTTGCTTTGGCATGAACTATGAAGTCTTACATAGACAGGCATATGTCTATATATTGAGTCCAATCTGTCTAATTAAACACAGCCCAACTCCAATTAAGCAGTAGACCATCTCAAGTAGGACCTAGTAGCTGATCGAAGATGAGAAAGTGCACCCCCCCAATACCTTTTTAAAAAGGCAAGAAAAACACTCAGTGGGTAGCATAAGGAGCGTATGTAAGATAGTGAGACAGGTATACTTCTTTTGTCCCTTTTTATTTCTACACACCAAAAATAAAACTAATTTATTAAATATACAGATGGCCGTAAGGACTCACAAAAAAAACCCAAAATAAATAATTAAACCAAAACTCTTCATACAGTGCACTACAGACTTTTTTACTTAAAAGTCACAGTCTTAATGTACAGTATTACACTTGAGTTTTTATACTAGTAGCCCCTCCTCTCAAACAGTCCAAATGTCTTACAGGACAAAACAATGGTAATGGTATATTAAAGGATATAAGATATAAACTGCCTTCGAAGTCTAGACATAATTATAAATTCTATACTTGCATGCCTTTAAGAAAATAATGCAGAAATCATAATACTTTTCCTTAATTAATGAGTTCGTTTTCCCTTTTACCAGGACTGATTCTCCCAGGTAAGTAGCTCTCAGGTTTTTTCTTTTACTCTTTAACCAATTCAGCGAGAACAAAACCAACATGGGTAAGAACACAGCTCAAAAAAATAAATAAAGGGAACGCTAAACATCCTAGATCTCAATGAATGAAATATTTCAGTTAAAAATCTTTATTTAGTAGATGATGGAAGGCGTTGAGAACAAAATAACATAAAAATGATCAAAATGTAAATCAAAATTATCTCATGGAGGTCTGGATTTTGAATCATACTGAAAACCAAAGTGGAAAATCAAAGGACAGGCTGATCCAATTTCAGTGGAAATTTCTCAAGACAAGTTCAAATGATGTGTGTGGCCTCCATGTGCCTGTATGACCTCCATACAACGCCTGGGCATGCTCCTGATGAGGTGGCAGATGTTCTCCCATACGACCCTCTCATGTCTCCTGGTATCTGCTCAATGCTCTGGACACTGTGCTGACAGACACAGAAAACCTTCTTGCTGGCACAGCTGGCATTGATGTGCCATCCTGAATAAGCTGCACTACCTGAACAACTTGTGTTGTAGACACCGCCTCATGCTACCTCTAAGGTGAGAGAACAACAGCCAGAAAGGATGAGAACAGAGTAAAGGTCTGCAGAACTACTCCTTTATAGGGGTTGTCTGTTCCATTTGCACAACAGCAAGTGAAATTGATTCACAATCATTGTTGCTTACTGAACAGGTTGACTTCACTGGAATGTGGTTAACTTGGAGTTACATTGTTTTGTTTAAATGTTCCCTTTATTCATTTATTTTTGAGCAGTGTATAAACTTTGTGATGAATATGGGTGTACCCTACTCCATTACAAGATGTTAATCTGTACAAAGGATTGGTTTAGATCAAAGCATATTATTGTTGCCTGTTTTATTTCGTCATTTTGCAAATGTTTTTATCCAAGGGGTTCACATTGATAACTGTGGTGGATTTGGGATTTTAAACCGTGATTTGTAGATCCTCAACCAAACCACTGAGCTACCATACCCAATGATCATATAAGGCATAGGTCGCCCACGATGTGGCCCACGAGCATGACACATTTGGCCTGTGAGGTCGTTTGAACTATAACATATGACAAATGTGGGGGGTAATCTTCTAAAATGAATACGTTTTTGTACGTTTGGGCCTAGTTTTACGTCACCAAAAACGATTATTTAGTTCAAGTCTATCATGGCCTCTAAATAATCTTTATTTGCTCTTTTTGTCAACCTTAAATCAATCACTTCTGTATGCCCTCCTGACACACAGGCCAATACTTTGGTTACAAAACACATTCCTGGTGAAACAAGTCCAAATGCAACTTGCCCCCAAAATGTACCCAACACATTCCCAAATCGCACCCAAACAAATTTTCATAAAAACAACACACCTCCACGAACAAATAAGAACATTCTAAACCATTTTCTTCTCCCCTTGACCAGTTCCCATGGTGCTCTGCCGGTGGGTAGGCAGAGCCCGGCCCACACATACTCCAGCAACGCCACATAAACACCCATCCATAATCTTCTGCTTATCCCTCTACTAGCGTCGCAGTGGGGTTCCTCATGCCCATCCAGGGGAGCTGGGCTGATACACCCCAGACAGGGCGCCAATCCATTGCTGGGTACGCACTCCCATCCACACACACATTATACTATACGGGGCAATGTAGACCATTCAATTTACCTGGAAACACTGTTTTCTCTTTTTGAACCCGAAGGAAACACACGTGGACACTGGGAGAACTTGGAAACTCCACCCAGATTGGGACTTCCCAAACGTGCAAATGTTCTGGTATGTCGGCTTTGCATTAATAAAACTAGAAGGATAAAGTTGTATTTCTCTGTCCATTCTTCAAGAAAGAGCCTGTCTTCGCCCTCAACTTTTCTAAATGGTCCATCCACATATTTCACCCACATCAGCCCCATTGGATGTCTTGTGCCCTGTGTGTCTGCATTGTCATTTCAAGAGCACATTCCATTTTCATAATCTCCCCTCCACCCCACCACCATGGTTGTGGTCCGCCAGGTAATTATTGGAAAATATCTGGCCCACGGCCATATTTAATTGCTGACCCTTGCTATAAAGTATTGGTTTATATGGGTTGAATACAATGCCTACCACAATTTTCAGATTTTTAACTGTAAGAAATGAACTCCTACTTCACAACTACTGTGTTTATCACATAAGATCTTGCTTAAGTTTGTGGGTTCAAATGTTTTAAAAAAATGTGGAGATGTTCAAGGGATATAAAGACTTTTTCAGAGCATTGTGTGTATACTACCTTCAACACCAGGCAGCCACTTATTTTCAGCAAAATGCTAACAGCCCTATGGAACTACCCAACATTCATTAGCACCTATCCCCAAAAACTTAATGTAGACATTTATCATTATATATCATTATATATGATAAGATAATAGATGTGTGTATGTATATATAAGCAATGGCTAAAAAATGTAAAAGGAAAAGGTAAACCAAAACTGTTTGATGATTAAACAAGCAAAAGCAAATAATTCTAGGCTGTTTTTTTATTTTTAATATTTATTGAAAGATGCTTCACCATAAAACTCAATCAAAGAAAATTATTAAAAAGTTTGACCGTCATTTAGAAGTTATGTTTAAATTAAATACTAAATCAAAGCATTCTAGTTCAGGGCCAGTTCAACGCTTCCCTTGCGTTCTATGAATATGAAGAAATTGCACAATAAACCACAAGAGAACCATAATACTGTTGTGGGGAGACATCATGTGTTTGGTCTGCTGTGCCATTACCTTTCAGGGACGTGCTGATGAACAGGCCAATCACATACAGAGCAGCGGGGATGTGGCTTAGGCTGTGAAGAAAAGGCCATCACAAGCAGATCTGGATTCCTGCAAGGAAAAGAAAAATCCATTCACTGTCCTGCTGCCAAGCAAAGGTTAATGTTTTTATCAACGGTTGATCCACGGTGAGGACACACTAAATTTAGAGCAAAAAAAATGCATCCCAACGTGTTTTTGCTGCTTCTCCTTAATATTCACTGGAAATGTTAACTCCCTTCCCACCGTCATCCATAACCTTACACAAAATGTTCACTTCTCTGTCTACCAGCTCATTACATTTCCAATTGAGTATTCACTTCACAAGTTCAGATACATAGTTACTTCAAATGTAGAGTGTTATGCTGCTTACGTCCAAACCTCTACATCTGCAAGACTGGCATAACATCTATACCTTGGTTCAAAGCTCTTTAATCTTATAACCACTAAAGATTGTGGTACTGTATTTTTATGATCTCCCAAATGAGTTCTTATAATCAAGTCTTATAAATGGTGAATTTCTCTTCATTTACATTTAGTCATTTAGCAGATGCTTTTAGCTAAAATGACTTACAAATGAGAGAAAAACACAAGTCGGTAGTTTAGGAAAAACCACCTACACTGCCAAAGCTGTACAAAATGACTTTCAGACTAGAGCTGATACTACAGAGTTCTGCTCTGTCCTTATTGCACAAAAGGAGCAATTACTTGTCGTGCTGAGGGGTTGATGCTCTGCCCTGGTCTCCATTCTCTTGAGGCTGTTCTAAGAGATGATGCAAACCTTCCTGCAACAGCATGCATGGATGAACCTTTTTGGAGGAGGTGGGCTGTGCCAGCTAGATAGGTACCTACAGTACCATGCTACCAATAGTGACATGGACACTAATGGAAATTAATCAGAATGGATCAGAGTTCTTATCTGCAAAACCATATTCTTGTTGGGTGTCTGGCTTAACGTAGCCATTCCATGTGACTCACTTTTCACTTTCATTGCTTATACTTAAAAACTGGGTACATATTTTATTTGACTTAGTGTTATACTGTGATGGTTATGTGTTGACTTTGTTTTCTGAGCCGTGTATATACATTTCCCGTTTGGGCACCCTTCCCTTCTTGCTTCATTGTCATTTTTTATTTATTTTTTCTTCTTCTTTCCCTTTCCCCCTCCCCAACTTTCTATATAGATGGACATTGTAGTTTTACAATTACAAACTGTAGTACATCTGTTTTTGTTAGTCCCTTCTTGGTTCTCCGTTGTCTATTGGTCAGGACCATCACAGAACCGGTAGAATTTAGGTGGTGTATTTGTCAGTTCTGCAGTGACCCTGATGCTGTGAGGGGGTGTTGGTACAGCAGTGCTGCTATAGTTTCCTTTAAACACCTCAGTGACACTACTGAGATAGGAATAATGCAGCAACCAAGTAATACCTGCTCTGTGATGTTTCTATTAGGGGCCTGACCATTAGAACAGAGTAAAGGGGACTAACACAGTATGTACTGTAGTCCACATTGACATTGCACAATGTACAGCGAAACTGAGTAGCAATCCAACAGGGCTTACATATAAAGTTAAAAATAAGTCTTAAAAATTTAGATTAAACTATAATTTTTAGAAAGGGCAAAAGACATTATTTACAACAGTGGCAAATAGAGGATTTGCGGTCATAAAGGTGACATTAGCCGACAAACATCTAAACAAAAACACACAAGAAAAGCAAGAAAAATAAAGTATGGGAGTGCATCAACTGTGTGTGCCAACTACAAGGTCCATTTTTATGGTAAGTGGAAACCTGCGTGTACAGTAATTGGAGCCAAAGGAGGTGTGTCCAAACTTCTGACAGGTGCTACACAGTCTAAAAATAATTTGATCAAACGGTTAAATGACTTAATAAAATTTGGTTAGAGTCGTGGTTGGGCCAAAGGAAGATTTTTTGTTAGCATGTTCTTTCTGTGCTGGCACGTGTCCTCCATATTTCATACCTGCTGATAAATAAATTAAGTACACTACATTTTCTGGAAATTTCTACATAAACAGAAAAATTATTTTTTTAAATGTTACATTTATACAATACTCTTATTGTTAAAGGGACATTATGCAACACTCAGGGCCCCCATCACGTGATATTTGCTGTCACTTTACTGATCATCTGCCATTTTGATCCTTTTTTGAGTGTAAACTGTTGACAAAGACCACTTCAGTAAATTTGTGTTCTTGGCCATTAGGTGAATTATCTCCTACGTTTAACCACTGCTTAGCCAATTAGGGCTAAAGGTTCAGGTGCTTGACATTAACAAATGAAATAAGCAAGTCTGTTCTTGGTTTGAGCTGTAATAAGCTTTTATTATGCTTTATGTGTTGTTCAAAAGTCCTAAAGCAAATGTGCAAGATGAACCCAATACAGCTGGTTCATAAAAAGGAGAAGAAATGCACAAAGGAACAAAAGCTAAGACCCAAAATTTACCCCCAAAAATGTTTTTTTTTTTTTGCCAAACACACATCTCTGTTCCTAAAAATATGCTCAGGATCCACCTGCCTGTATCTGCAAAGCTTCCACAGGGAAACCAAGGCAACACCATGGATGAATTTGTCACACACATTTAAATTTTTGTGTTTCATGTTTTTTTTTATCCCCCATCCTTCCACCTACACAATCAGAGCGCACTGTCCGTGTTGACTCTGCTGCAGAAACCTGTGATTTTCCAAAATACCCACCGGCATAGAACTGCCGCCGCAGGCGGAACATATAAAAGGTGTTCACGGTGGCACCAATGACGATGCTAGACTTGTCAGAATACCATAAAACATTTTGTTTGAAGCAAATGTATTTTTGTATTGTGAGCAACATCTGTTAAGCTTTGTCTTTCCAGTCCCACTAGGATTTTGATGGTAAACAGTGAGGTACTGCTGGTATAGATAGTGTCCATGACATGATAATGGACTATTAGCAAGTGAGAGTGGATGTTAATGGAATTGGGTGGATTGCAGCATCAGTGTGTTGAGTGTGTGGTCACACTGACACTCAAGCCTGTCTCCATCTACATCAGGTCCCATCTAAAGTTCAGGCTTTCATAAGTTCTTCAATTCAATTAAAGGGCAATTAGGCCACTCGGCTTGTTCCTGTTGTAAACCACAGATGGCCTATTTGTTTTTTGTTCTCCAGAAAACCTCTCTATGATGCTGTAGTTGCAGTCTCTCTGGTTTGGGAAGGACAGGAAAATGAAGGTTGAATGAGCAGTTAATGGACTGGTAACAGTAATATGGTAGATGTTATAGTTCTACTGCAGTGTTGCAACATAAGAACAAAATGTAGAGTCTTCCATCATTGGCTATTTTTTGTTTTTTCTTTTGTAAAGGTCAGAGACTACAGTGTGCCATATTACTTGCTAAAAAAACAATTAATGTGCCTTTCTCAGAAGTGTAAGTGGATTCAACTGTCAGCACAAACCACAAAGGCATACACACAGGCAAACACTCTCTCTTACGCTTTTATGCACCGACCCATTCTTCAATGTCAGCAAAAAGGTAAGGGATTAATATTTAATTTCCCCAGTTTCCCTCCCCATCCCCTGGGAAACTGGGAGGTTCCAGTTCCCGTCATTCCCTGACGTTAGGTCTAGAGTTGGGAGCAGACGTTGTGCCCTTTCTTGGCATCAGCCCAGTGGATCATCTTTCATATTCGTTTGTTTAAGACAGCTGGGTAATAGAGTGCACTTGATAAGGACTGAGAAGTAAAAAATGGAAAACATGAAGTCAATGACAAGTGTCTTATGTCATATAGAGAACGAGTCAAAAGTTTTGATCCACTTATTGTGCATTTTATCAGTTTCACTTACTGTAAAGATCGACTTTGTAGTTTTACAATTACAAACTGTACTCCACCTGTGTGTGGACTAATATCTATATTTAATATGGACTCCATCTATATGTTAAGTGGAGAAAACAATGGAGCAAGGAGGTGTGGCCAAACTTTAGACTGGTACTGTACTTATGATCCAAATCAATTAAACCTTTTATTCTTCTGCTGGACAGCTCGTCATTGCTTAGAATAAATACCTGCAGTGAGGATATAAACAAGAACTATGTAAATAATACAATATGATTGATTTATACATTTTGAATGTTATGCCTCTTTAAATGATAGGACTTTCAAAAGCATTTCGTTGATGGACAGAATGGTCCAGACCACCTCTGAGTATTGGAATCTTAATGTGTTTACATCTGTCTTTAGATCTGTCCTCTTAAAAACACTTCAGGTCCTGGTCCAAATGAGTCCACCGGAAAGAGACCATACTATTAGCCCAATATTTAAAGCACAGGTTCGTGAATGATGGACAGAAAAGCAAGTGAGGATCTAACATTGCTTGTCTATACAGAAAGTGATGATGGGATGAGTCTCAAGAGAGGGAGAGAGAGCTCTGAAACCCGTTTGCTAATGAATTAGTGTCCTACACTTTTTTTTTGTTTTATTTGTAGCCGTGGTTCACCCAATAACCTATTTCTGATGATTTTCTTCTCTCTTCTTTCTCTTTGCACCATAGGTTTGTGCCAGCCTGAGCCAGTCCACGGTACTGCATCTGGCTGGGATGCACCATCACTGGTGATGTTGAGCTGCATTTTATTGTCTTCTGTTTTCCCAGGTGAGATCTATTACCTTACATATTTCCCTGGCTCCATCTTTATCACAATTAATCTACATTAGAACGCAGATGCCATCGCAATAGCTTAATGTTTTGAAAATAGAAATTTTATTTATGAATGCTGTAGTGTCACAAAAAATGTGTGAAAAATAGATTAGTCTGGTGTGCACTTGCACAAAAAACACGTATTGACATACAGTACAGGCCAAAAGTTTGAGCACCTTCTCATTCAAAACGTTTTCTGTATTTTTACGACTATTTACATTGAAGATTCTCACTGAAGGCATCAAAACTATGAATAAACATATGAGGAGTTATGTACTTAACAAAAAGTGAGAAATAACTGAAACCATGTTTCATATTCTAGTTTCTTTAAAATAGCCACCCTTTACTCTGATTACTGTTTTGTACACTGTTGGCATTATAATTAATTATACTAGTTAACCCTTATAGGCACACCTTTTCAGGTGACTAACTCTTAAAGCTCATTGAGAGAATGCCAACAGTGTGCAAAACAGTAATCAGAGCAAAGGGTGACTATTTTAAAGTAACTAGAATATAAAATGTGTTTTCAGTTATTTCACATTTTTTGTTAAGTACATAACTCCTCATGTGTTCATTCATAGATTTGATGCCTTCAATGAGAATCTACCAGTCGTAAAAAAATAAATACATAAAAAAAAAAAAAAAAAAAAAAACGCACCAAATGAGAAAGTGTGTCCAAACTTTTGGCCTGTACTGTAATTACTGACTTACCAAAAAATTCTAAGCCTCCGAAACAGTAACAAATTAAGCTCTTTTGTGCAATTGTGGAGCAACATCTTAATGTGACACCTGGAATGGAATGACTGAATAAAAACCCGAATTACATTATCAGTTTCTTAATCTACGTTTAATGAGCCGACATTGTTGGAATACTTGTGAAAAAAATCCTATTGCACCCTGAACAACCAAATATGTGTTACCGTTTATAGGAGTCAAATTAGGCCTTTTTACATTTTCCCTGCCCCTTAATGATTCAATACCAACAGCTGAACTACTTTTTCATTATCATATAAATAGCTTTCTTTGCTAACAAGTAAGCTGTCAACAGCTGCATTCTGACTAAATCTTTTTAAAATCAACCTTCAAAAATGAATCCCTTTTAATATTATTTACAATCTAAAAAGTATGATGATGCATTAAAAATGTTTATAGAACACAAACTAAATTTAAAACAGAGTTGTTAATATGGTTTAATGGAATTCTTGCTGGAAGTTTGCTTGACAGCTCAGTTTTAATCTACTGCTGTACTCTACAAGTCTGGCTGAGAACTGGGCATTTATTGCCCTATAGGGCCACAGTCGGCTCTTGGCTCTCCCACTTGAGGTCTGTGTTAAGTTACAAATCAAGTGCAGCCGTGCACACACTCATAACTAATATTAATAAATCAATACATGACTTACTGGGCATTGCATTCAAAATAAAGGAAAGGCAGACATTTTACATCATTACACACGGTTTACTATGATGTTATGCTTTAAAAAAGAGCAAAGACCAGTTTCTTATATGGGCCCCTTAAAAAATGAATTGCCTGGCCCTGGTCTGGCTTAAAGTACATTTTAAAGGGCAGCAACCAGAGACAGTTCTGTTGTCCGTAAAACAAATAAATAATTTGTTCATATATGTGCTCACATTTTAAAAAAATCTATTCCTAGTAATAATTTGCATTGACAGAAAATTTCATTAGGCAAGTTGTAGACAAAGTTCCTTTCCACGCAATATTTTATAGACATTCATCCATTAGTTGCAAATAAATAAATACTAATGTATAAACACTGCTAAAAAAAGAAAGGGGACACTTAAACAACACAATGTAACTCCAAGTAAACCACACTTCTGTGAAAGCAACCTGTCCAGTTAGAAAGCAACACTGATTGTGAATCAGTTTTCACTTGCTGCTGTGCAAATGGAACAGACAACAGGTAGAAATTAGAGGCACTTAGCAAGACCCCCCTATAAAGGAGTGCTTCTGCAGG
>JAOUQT010167078.1:0-18368 GCA_025769995.1 Xyliphius kryptos
TTGCTTCCTAACTGGACAGGTTGGTTTCACAGAAGTGTGTTTTACTTGGAGTTACATTGTGTTGTTTAAGTGTTCCCTTTATTTTTTTGAGTAGTGTAGTTTCAAAAAAAGCAAGAATATTTACATTTTATGGACATACAAAGAGTGTCATAAGTGTAATAAGGGTGTGGTAGCTCAGTGGATATGGTGTTTGGCTTTTAGTCTAAAGGTTGTGGGTTCAAATCCCAAAGAAATTACCCTTTGCTCTGATTGCAATCAAGTCGGGATATTTGTAAGCGGCTTTGAATGAAAGCATCTGCTAAATGACCAAAATGTGAATATAAGTCTAATGTGCACTGTGCAGAGTCTATTCATTATAAATACGACAACAAAACCAACACTGACCCCTACAGTCAAACATGTTTAATCTAGGAAATGTGTATATTTACAGTGGCTTAGTGGTTAGCATGTTCGCCTCTCAGCGCTGGGGATTCTCGGTATGAATTCGATCTAGGGGTAGTTTCTATGGGAATATGAATTGCTATGGCCTTACATGACTGCAGTGGTGTTCTGATTCATGCCATTTCATGCCATGTTTGTGCAATACTGAAACACTTACAGTTACCTTTTACAGTTTGTGTTTGTTTTCACTGTAAGGACATGGTGGAGTATTGAGTACCTGCCATTTCTAAAAGACGCAGGATTTTGTGAACAGCGCCAATGTTTGGAAAAGTGGAAAAAATCTTATGGAAATTGCATCCCATGTTTGTTCGATACTAGATGCAATGTTCAGATATTCAATAAAAGAGGATTACGTATTTTAAGTGTGTAACGGTTTACTTTTTTCTTCCTCTCGTGTAATAGTTGGAAGACTATAATGAGGTTTTGCGTGTAAATCACATTGTGGACGAATCGATGCATCAAATTGCCGGCTGTAAAATGGATGCATCAATTCAAATGAATGTTTACACCCTTAATCTATAGTAGATTTTACCTCTCTGTTTAAAAAGTGAGTGATATTAAAAATAAAAGAGTTGACTGTATATTCTTGTTGCAGGGTTGAGAAGTACAGGCCTCAGAAATTAGATGACCTGATCTCACATCAAGACATTTTAAGCACAAGTGAGTAAGTTTTAATGACTGTTAATACAATTTAACCACAGGGCTCTAATCGAGGGTTTAAGCTTCTCCTATATTCCCATGGTGCATGGGAATCATTATCTTTCATAACATGTGATTGGTCCTCAGTTCAGAAATTCATCAGGGAGGACAAACTGCCCCATCTTTTGTTCTACGGGCCTCCCGGGACAGGAAAGACCTCCACCATTTTGGCCTGTGCAAAGCAGCTTTATAAGGACAAGGAGTTCAACTCGATGGTTCTGGAGGTATCACAGCTATAGGGTCACGCTATATTACAAATAACAGGTTTGTACTTAATTCTAATGAAGACTGTTTGTGCTTTTTAAGCTCAATGCCTCAGATGATCGTGGTATCGATGTGGTTCGAGGCCCAATCCTAAGTTTCGCCAGCACCAGGACCATTTTTAAGTAAGTGTGTTGGATGCGTTGGACTCTGTATTTCTGTTTGTTGAGTTCTGTAAACTTCACTATTCTGGGAGTTGTGTTTAAAGCTGGTGCAAACTAATGAGCAATTATTTTTGGGTGTCAGTACACAGTGGGTTTAGGTTCTGTGAAGCTCACCTGGTGTTCAACCAACTCATGTCAGCTCATGTTACTCCACTGGCTTTTAGTAGCTGCCTGCATCCAGTGCCCGAGCCTGACTGGCCTACAGGACAATATCTGGCCTCCACTGTTTTTCAGCTATGTCCTGGCTCTCTTACTATTCTCTGGCGGTGATCACCACATGGAGCTTTTATCTTTGCTTGCCTAGATTACTGTAATTTACTTTATCTAGGAATAAATAAAACATCATTGCACCTTTGCAGGTGGTGCAAAATGCAGCAGCTACAATGTTGAACAAAAAACAAAGAAATGGAACCAGATCACCCCGCTTTTAGCTTCACTTCACTGGCTTTGTGTTTACTACAGGATACATTTTATAGTACTTTTATATGTGTTTAAAGCAGTACATAGGCTCGCACCATCCTACATCAATGACCTACTCTGCCCATACTTGGCTCCACGGTCTCTGAGAAGCTTAGAGGTGATCAAGCTTTTCAGTTGCAGCACAAAACTTATGAAATGATCTTCCACTGAGTGTCAGATCTGCTCCTTCCTTGACAACTTTTAAGTCTAGACATACGTTCTTTACCATGGCCTTTTTATATTATGTTTTAAGGTTTTGCTCCGTTTATTTTTGTCTTGTCTTATGTTCTTGTGTGTTTTATTTGTATTACCTACTTTGTACAGCACTTCCCTAGTATAGTGCTGTATAAATAAAACTTACTTACTTTAACCTCACTGTGGTGTCAATTCTCACATCATACCTTCCGCTAGATAGTGAGATGACATCATTATTTTAAGCATTTTTAAGGGACACCCTAATTTGGGTTAAGGGGCATTTGGGCATTAAACCAGATTGGTGAATCATTTACAATAATGCACTCCCTCTCGTGCCTCATTGTTTTTTTTATCATATCGTAACTTGTGAAATACAAGTTGCCATTGCCCTTTTACTTTTGTTGTATTTTATTCCTAATTCTAGTGCTACATCATCTTCTGCTATATTAAGCACTATAGTTTCCACTTTATTATTATTTTTTTTATTCCTATTATAAGTTTGCACATTACACAACTTGAGCAAGTGTAACTTCTGCAATACCCTCCTGGGGATCAATAAAGTATTCTGATTTAGCTGGTTACTCCCCGACTTACCAGCTTGTGTCAGGAAATATGTTTTGGCTATCAGATGTGTTTTTCCAGTTAAATGTATATTTACTGAAGCTATGCGTGTTTAGTTTGATCTCATGCTGTATTAACTCTCATCACTGTTTCCTTTGTGCAGGAAAGGATTTAAGCTGGTGATTCTGGATGAGGCGGATGCTATGACCCAGGACGCTCAGAACGCTTTAAGGAGAGGTAACTGACCATCTGCCCCTCTCCCAGCTCACCTGCTGGGCTCCCAAATGGCCCTGTGGCAAAATGAATCTGCAGACAGATGGAAGCAGACACTATGCATGGAGTAGGAATAGGCTTGCGTTAGAACTATCATGTTAGTCGAATATGATTCTTTGGTCTTTGTTGTGCATTTTGGGCCTAATTAGGATTTTCAGCAGAAGGAAAAAAAATGACCTCTGTCACATTCTGAGGTCAAAAAATCATTTTGAGGTGAATACATTAATGAAGTTTATCAAATGTACAGTATTATTAACTTAATGCATTTCAGCCAATTCCAGTGTTGATCTGATTAAATGGTTATTATTAAAGCAATGAGGTACGAGAGGGCGTGGAATTATTTTGAAGAAATAAAGGGAAAGAGGTGTTTCACGTGATTTATTCACAATAAGCCCGGTAGAGGTGAGGGTTGGTGTCAGGAAGGGCATCTGGTGTAAAACACTTTGCCAGGTCTAATGTGCGAGTTCGTTGCTGTGGCGACCTCTGAATAATTAAGGGTGAGAGCCGAAAGATGAAGAAGAATACACAACCCCGACTGTCTTATTGCTTTTATGTAACAGTTACAAACACTTATATAAATAATAAAAAAACAAGGTTTATTGAAAACAAAATTGTAATAATCTGGTCTTTGTGAGGTATTTCGGTTTTAAACAAATGACTGCTGATCGCTACGTAAGTACGATCTACATCTACAAACACATACTTATTTGAATGCTACATTGTGTCAAAATTTTGTGAACATTTACATATTTATTTAAATAGATAATACACAACCTCGAGTGCCTTATTGCTTTTGTAAATGGTTACAAACATTCTAAAATAAAAAAAAGAGGTTTGATTCATAAAAGCGTTATATATACTAATATATAAGAATTTTTGTTTATAACGAAAACAAAATCGCTAATAATCTGGTCTTCCATGACATCTAGTCTGTTTTCAAATGTGAACACTGATCACTGAATAATAAGTTTCCGGTTTCTCCAACAATCAAATACTGCCAGAGGCCAAATAACAGAATACAGTTTATAAAAACATCTGGAAAATAATGTCCTGTATGTCACGCATTGATACAAATGTGAAACACTTAGAGGTGTGTGTTATTGTCAGCCAATCAGATTTAATGACCGGAATGACCTGTTTTATAATAACTGTTCATAATCATTAATTACAAGCTCTTGTTTTCTCTCCTCCTTGCAGTAATTGAGAAGTTCACCGAAAACACGCGCTTCTGTTTGATCTGTAACTACCTGTCCAAAATAATCCCGGCTCTTCAGTCACGATGCACACGCTTCCGATTCGGCCCACTGTCCCAGGACCAGATGATCCCCAGAATAGAGCACGTCATCCAACAAGAGAGGTGAGGCGCGCATGTGTAATGTACCCCATGTCTATATGAGCATCTCGGTCATTCTGTACCCTTTTATCTCCACTACTTTAGCAGCAGCTAAAAATGGGTGGGGGTGCATACATTAACCCTCTATACCGTGAATGTGTGTGTGTATGTGTTGCAGAGGCGCATGCGGTTCATAAATAATTGAGTGAGTTTGTTTTCTCTTTGCTCGAATGTTTCTCAGTATCGACATCACTCCAGATGGCATGAAGGCTATTGTGACTCTGTCAACAGGCGACATGAGGCGGTCGTTAAACATTTTACAGGTGTGTATTTACACTGGGGGTAAATATCGTAAAATGGGTTATATGCTTGAGAAGCACTTATGTGTTTGGACTGTGATCAGGTGATGTCATCAGAAGATGTCTTAATTACACTTTGCTGTAAATTTAAAGTTACAGCATTAAAATGACATATTATTTAAAGTGAATCTTTTATGGTTCTCATCTGGATGTGGACTTAAATAAGTCCGGTTCAGACAATTGACTGATAAACATGGTCATTTTCTAAGGAGCTTCTAAAGCATAGGTCGGCAATAGCCGGCCTGCGAGCCAGTTGTGGCGCGCAAGCATGACACATCTGGCCCGTGAGGTTGAACCATATAATGAACCATGATTGGGACGTCTTGAACGTCACCGTCTGCGACAAATAATGCGATAATGACTTTACACATGTGACTTATTGATTTTGCGTGTGAAGAAAATGAATGCTACTGGAGACATGTTAATTCTTTTGTTAATTCAGATGACTTTAGCTCGTTTCTTTTTGCAATGCATTGAAGGGCACAGGAGTAGGATAACTTGGCGGTTGGGTGTTTGTTTTGAGGGTTTATTAAAGTCACTTGCTGATTCGCTTATTCGGTAATATAACTTTGTTTAATTCTGTTTTCAATAAAGTTTTCGGGAAACAAAGCAGTTCTGCGGCATTGGACACATTTACTCAGATGTGCTTTTTGATCTTGACGTGCGAGTCATCGCATTAGCTTCACGTTAGCCGCCCCGCGTCTCTACCCGTGTGCCAAACGTTATAGTGCAAGCACCTTATATTATAGTTTTTGCACCCCACCTTCCCAAAGGTACCAAGTCCATGCTGCTATTTTATTTTTGAGGGCTTTTGAGTGAAATATGTTTGCATTTTCAATCAATATGTTAAATGCCAATTGTGCTGCGTATGGTTCTAACAGAGTACTCATATGGCGTACGGAAAGGTGACTGAGGAGACGGTGTACACGTGTACGGGTCATCCGCTGCGCTCAGACATCGCCAACATCCTGGACTGGGCCTTGAACAAAGACTTTACCACGGCATATAACCGTATCCTCAACCTACCCTCCTCCACCTCTGGTTCAGATCAGTCACATAGATTAGCCATTTACATTGGAACATGTTTGTACTTAACGAGTTCTACAGAAATCCTACAACTGAAGATGCTGAAAGGTCTGGCACTGCATGATATCCTTACAGAGGTCCATCTGCTGATACACAGAGGTAAGATGCTCTATAATTTAATATGGTTTCATGGAAAAATTTGGGGCATTAGTATTGTAGTCATTTCCAAGTTAATACTGAAGTTTTGTTGCCTGGGTACTGTGTTAATAATTCCCGTATCTTGCTCTCAGAGTCCTAGCAGGTTTTTGAATGTACACAGGAGTTTCCATCATTTTCATTAACCACAGAGGTCAATTTTTGGCGTCCCGCTCAGGCTCAGAGGTGCCATATAAGGATATAACGAGGACTACAGAATGACAAATCATTTCAGTGGTCTGTTAGTGTACGATAGGAGGCCATACATCATGCATTGAGGTTTATATTAAAGCAATAAGGCACTAGAGGGTGTGCATTATTGTGAATAAATCATGGGGAAGAGGTGTTATTGGGCATGCTGTGGAGCGGAGTACAGCGTTTCCCCCTTATTCACAATAATACACAACCGGTTACAAACACATTATGGTAAAAAAAAATTATTCATTAATGCATTTATTAAAAACAAAATTGTTAAACTGGTCTTTCGCACAAGGTTTGATTCATAAATGTGTTGACTGAAAGAAAAATCACTAATATAAACTCCTTCCGTGACATAATCCAGTCCGTTTTTTAAAACGGACTCTGCCGCAAGTAAAAGATTTCCGGTTTCTTAAGCAAATACTGCCATCTAGTGAGCAAATTACAAAAATATATATATTTTTTTCATATTCCGCATTTATATGAATGTGAAGCAGTCACAGGTGTGAGTTAATGTCACGACTAGACTAGACAATCCCATTAGATTTAAGGAGTGGAACTCCCCGGTTTATAGTAGACTTTAAGGTAACCTACACTATGACTGTTAATTATTAAAGTCTTGTTTTTTTTTGTTACCTCCCCTCCCTTTTTTTCAGTGGACTTTCCTCCACCTATCCGAATGAGTTTACTCATTAAACTTGCAGATATCGAGTAAGTACTTTTTTTTTTTTAAACTGGTCAGTCATTACAAAGTGAGTGGTTGTTTCATGTCACACAGTTTAAAGGTTTTTTTACGTGGAGAAGCTCAAGGAATAAGTTACACTAAACTGCAGCAGTTCAATCTACAAGGTGGAGGTGGTCTGATCCATTCATACCATCCACCACCAATACCTGTTCTGTGGGGGTCGTGATCATTATATACATAAAGTATGAAGAGAAACCTATGAACTACAGTCAGTTATTAAAGCAATAAGGCACGAGAGGACGGGGCATAATTGTTAATCACAGGAAAGAGGTGATATTAGGCATGACGCACAAGTGGAGCATAGTTACATCTCGTTCCCATAGTTTATTCTCAATAATGCATGCTACCTCATACCTTATTGCTTTTATAAAATGGTTACAAACAGGCAAGCGGCTTAGCCGATCAGATTTAATGAGTGGAACTACCTGTTTTGTAAAATAGACCAAAAAAAGTCCATGTATACCGTTGCAATGGGGTATTGGGCTGACAGTTGGAAGGGAAAATACACAGAAAAACAGGTTTTATTTTAGCAGAAAATTTATTTATACGACTTAACATTGCTGATCAATATAATAATCATGTTTGATAAATAGACAGGACATGAGTTCAGCATCAGATCAATAAATAATGAGAACAAGTATTTACACCATCTGAAATAGACCCTGATTACATGACCTTGTAAATATATAAACACAGGAGATAACACGATGTCACACTGATTTAGCCATGAAAACGTTTGTAATTGATGGTCCCCAAAATCTGTTTATAAAATGTATTAATGTGGATTCTCACAGCCACGACGTAAAAAGCACCATCCTCCACCTAAACGTCATGTAGACTTCATTAAAATGTTGAGATTAAAACAAATATCTGTGCATCAACAATTTAAATAGCAGTCAGTGAAGAAGCTAAAACTAAAATTTGTTCGTTCAGAAACTGATAATCAATAAATAACATAGTAATAATTAACGCTGCAATAATTACAATATTTAGATCGACCATTTGTAGAAATTGATTTGGAGACTTGCAGCTGAAGCGTAGTGTGGCGCATTATTACTTTAACGACAGCGATGGAATTTGAGAAACTGATATAAAGTTAAAAACACTTTGGAATTCAGAAGTATTATAGATTTATTAGATATTTAATTCCAATGTATGTGTTTTTTTTTAATCCCTTTAGGTATCGTTTGGCTTCAGGAACCAGCGAGAAAATTCAGTTAAGTGCCATGGTGGCTGCTTTTCAGGCGGTTCGAGATATCGTGGTCAGCAAGGGCTAGTCCAGTTATTCAGTCGAACACAAACAGTCGCCATGGCATGTTCCCCTGTAATTAAGTGACATTCAATAAAAACATTCCAGTGGTTTTAAAGCAGCAGTTTGGGAAATTAGCACTTGAGTGTTGTTTTTGATCGTCCGCAGAGCGGCGAGTCGGGCATCAGCAGTCGTGCTCTCCACAGCGTAGGACCCTCGTCCTGGGGAGGTTTCTGTACGTGAGGAACTCCAGGATTTTCTTGGGGAGGGGTAACGCCATCACCTGGAACGTGGAGACGGAGTAGCGGAGCGCCGTTCGGCAGAGGTGCCGCAGACTCGGAACTGCGCGAGGGACTTTCCAAAACTTCACGTATCCGTCTCGACACCTGAAAGCAAAGCCATTCATTCATACGTGATCTGCACAAACAACTGATTAATGACGGACTGCAGGCTGCTTAATTAATTCATATACATTTTAATTAACACGTTAACTGCATAATTTTGATGTTCACGGACGGCGTGGTGGTGCGGGGATTACTGCGACCTTCTCACAGAGAACATGTCTTGGGTATTATAGTTCATATAAGAAAGAAATTCCTTTCGGTGTGCAGTTTGCATGAGTTTCCCCTGGCAGGTCTGGATTTTTTTTCCCCCACAGGCTAAAAATTAGGTTTCTACACGCCTACTCTTCTGATTAGAATAATTGGATTGCAAAATTACTTAACAAACTTTGTGTAAGCCTGTCCTGCTTGCCCTGTGATTGGCAGGTGACCTGTCCAGGGTGCTACCCTTTTAGGTAAAGCGTCATAATTTTACACAGGGATGAGCCAGTGAAGCTGCGGGATTAATTTTTCTAATGCTTGTTCATTTTTAGGAATAAAGCTCATTACATTGTAGACTTAAGGTTTGGAGTCAAGGTAACATGGCTCCTCCCACCTCCAGGCAAACTGTTGGGAAGGACAAGTAAGAAGTGTTGGTTTGAGTGCTGGAGGAACAATACCCTAGTCGTCATTCTTACGGAATCCTGTTGTAATCTTAAGGGCGAGTCAGTTTCTTTTATTTACACTGAATTGTGGCAGAGTGCTCCAACCCTGATTGACACAGGTCCATTCTTTACACTGTGACTCAGGGAGTGTGAAAGGAATGGTGCTCTATGGCTTTTACCCAGTAGCGATGGCACCCCCTTGAGGATGAAAGGCACAACACAGCCCACTGACTCGATTCCGATCGGCCTCCAAAACCAGACTGTCCTCTTCCAGGTCCCAGATTTGTAACGCCCTGTGACACAACGACAGACCGTCCTCAGTAAAAGCATGATGCTGTGCTGAGGTCATGATGATGCAATTTTTAAAGTCGTCTTTAGGAGTTGTACATTGGCACAAGGCTGTTGAACAGAAACCGAGCGTGCAGCCTTACCTGCAGTCTTTAAATGCCAGATGAGGAGTAAGGGGGGAGAAGCTGAGCGCAGTCAGGAAACGATCTTTTTTGCTTATGCAGGAATCGCAGTCCCTGCAAAAAGATGCAAAAGCAGACCCATCGTTACCACTTTTTAAAGTTTTTTTATGGGTACTTCAAAACTAATAGGTATATGTTTGGATTAGAAATTAAACCCAAAAAAGAGGGATTACATCGACCTTAATCAGCTTTCAGCCCTTATGTTTTAGAAAATCATTCTATTTCTTCCACAAATTGTGCATTCTTTCTTTTTGCCATCATAACTGCTCTGAGCTTAATGGGGACGTTGGAACCTCCACACCTACTAATGAGGTCAAAATTGCGCTTGTGGACCAAATGGTACTTAAAACTTATGGTGCTCACTAGAAAGGTTTCCTAAAAACTACAAACCTTCACAGCTTTTTTTTTGCATTTAGAAGTGACATTTTATTAATATAAAGCCAAATGGAATCTTTATTTGGCAAATTGATGATTTGGTCCTGATCACTTACTGCAGTTTGCTCAGGTGGTCTGCGGTGTAGGGGTCCCACAGGTCCAGCCACCATCCTGTGTTGGAATGGAATGAGCCAATCACGAGCAGCGCGCCGTCCATGGAAAAATCGCAGGATATCATGGCTCTTTCATGTTCGTACTTGAGGTTCCTGATGAAGGTGTAGGAGCGCAGACTCCATAGGTAAACTTTCTGTATGGTATCAACAAGAGGTGTCAGTAAGTCCTTTAACCCTCTGACTAAACGTCCTCTGAGCATCCACTGCCCATGTGGTACAACGCCTGTTCTGTTAGGTCACGTCAGTTCAGATACTCACCGAGTCCAGGTTTCCAACAGAAGCGATCATGCTGCTATCTGGAGAGACTGAACATTTAAAGAGCCAGTAGTTTGGTGTGGTAAGCACACGGGCCGGCGTACCTGCAGATAATCAATGATGAGAAATTCTAAGAAACTAATGAGCACCACTTTTAAATCTTTCCTCTGTAATACATATACAGAGACCTTTCTTCGCCAGATCCCATACTCTCAGCGTCTTGTCCCTGGAAGCGGAAACGAGTGTGAGACTTCCGTCTGGAGTGAAGGCCAGATCTCTCACCACAGACTCGTGACCTGTGAGACTGAAGAGCAACTTTCCTAAAAGTAAACAGATCGAGGTGAAGTGTAGGGTATCAACAGGTAAGCATGTACATAATGCCAAGAGTGTTGTAGTATTCTATTTTATATCGGGTTGATATTTTTGATCTAAGCTGTTTTCATGCAAAACTTCCGTATGCAGATACCACAGGAAACTAGCGCAATGACACACCAGGAGACCAAATAAATGGCATTCACAACCTTTTCACACCCTTTTGATCAGGGCCTTTGGTACGAATCAAACACAGGTTGTGAACCAGTTGTAACCTGTACCTGATCATCTAAAATAATAAGCATATTAGAAAACTTCAAAGAGTATTAAGGGTTATATAGTAAAACCCTGGCCTCTGGGACTCTCTCTTTTTTTCCTGATCCAGGACTTGGATGCTCAAGCAGCAGTCTGGCCGACCCCTGGAGCTATTAGCAGGCTGGTGAAGAGAGGACACACTGGGGTAGAATCCATTTCCATTAAAACAGCAAATGTCGTTGTGTAAGTAGGTTTTCTAACTATGTTAACTTGTAACATTTTATCTCTCTTTGTAATAAATCTTGTTATTCTGTAACCCAAGGTTCCAATGGTCTATTAAGGTTATAGTAACTGAATGTTGATTATCTCCTGTTAAGAGGCTAAAGCGTATGTTTGTCCTCTGAGGGAATCTATTAATGGTCCACATGGAGATAGTGTAACTGTATATCTGTATATCTGTACATGTGCCAAAGCCGCTGTTGAATTTAATAGTTTTGCATGCTTGACATATTTTCTGAGCTTTAAGCTTTGGGGAGAATTCAGCTATAAGGTCACCTTTCTATGAATGATCCCTTTGGAGACGTATAATGGTCATTTAAACACGCAAATATCCTTCGACTGTTTCCCAACGTACGTCTCTTGGCATTGGGACGTGAGATTTCAATTAATATTACTACAATTGATATTAATATTCAAAAACGCCTACACTTATACAGACACTGCAATAGCACAGTTCTACCAAAGTGCTCTGCAAATTTCCATCCATCAAGCCATTATCTTTTGCTTCTCTACTAGGGTTGGGGGGGAGTACATTTCAGGCACTGGGCACAAACAATCAGGACAGGTTGTCAATCCGTTGCTGAGCACACACACACACACACACATACACTATATGGGACAATTTAGAGCAGCCAACATAACTCGAATCCATGATTTCTGTTGGAGGAAACCCACACAGACACGGGACGAACATGGAAACTTCACCCAGATCATGATTTGAACCCGGATCTCCAGCGCTACGGGGCGTATGTGTTAAACACTACATGACAGTGCATGATTATGTATAACGCACATCTAAGGCTGTTGCAATATTCTAATAATAATATTTTTGTTGTTGTTTCCAATCAGATGAAGCCGCGCTTACCAGTGGAGACGACCCAAATTTTGATCAGGCCGTTATTGAGACCCGTGGCAAGCAGCAGTCCATGTCTGTTTCCAAACGACCGGCCTGATTTGGAGCGCTGCGACAGCCTCGGCCCAAATGCCATGCTCCACACGGTCAGTCCACAGTCCAGGATCTTTTCTTCGCTTTTGGAATCTGTAGGAAGACTGCGCGAGAGAGAGAGAGAGACAGACGTCATCCATCCATCCATCCATCATCATCTGCTTATTCCTCTACTAGGGTCGCGGTGGGGTTCTCCATGCCCGTCCATGGGAGAACATCACAGGCACTGGGCACCCAATACACCCACAACAGGGCGCCGATCTATTGCTGGGCACACACACACACACACACAAACACACACTATACAGGGCAATTTAGAGCATTCCATTTTTACCTAGAATCCATGTTTTTGGACTGTGGGAGAAAACCGGAGAACCCAGGAAAAACCCACACAGACATGGGGAGAACATGGAAACTCCACCCAGATCAGAATTCAAGCTGGGAACCCCCAGCGCTGAGAGGCAAACATGCTAACCACTAAGCCACCGTGCCGCCCAGAGAGATGTCATATGTATGTTTATTAAAAAACAACTTAACGCTTCACAGAGCCACTTTAAAGAAGGCAATGATTTAGAAATTGGGACAAAAGAAAAGAAACAGTGGGTGTCACGTACAGTTTGGAGGGCAAGGGCCACGGCAGGACCTTCACCAAACCGTATCCCGCCGACCAGGCAAACTGCGCACCGTCTGGTGAGAAACACACACTCCATGTCTCACAGCCAGGTGAGCCATACAACCGCGGGTGGAAGGCGGGCTTCAGCTCGGAGATCAGCTTATCTCCATCTGAGAATGGAGGAAAATTATATTAATGGAACATTTTCATTGATTAACTAATCACAACTCTTAACAGCCACCCAGACATCCCACCCTAAAACCATGCCTCCTGTTATTAGTGAGGTCCGTCACTGTGCAGCCATCGCACCATCAGAAGTCTGCTTTTAACCAAATACACATCATGTGGGCATCATGTAGTACAGTGATTCTCAGATTCTCAACTTGGGGGTTGTGACTCAAAAGTGGGTAGTGGACACGTTTTGAGCGCTGACAGCTTGTAAAAAGTAAAAAAATATATATATAATAATAATTAATGCTCAACTAATATTATATTGTAAGAGAGAGAGAGACATGCATCAGACGCAGGCAGTGTTCTCATTGCCATGGCAACCACCATTCATTTACTGGCTACCCTGCTCTTTAAATTTGTGATGATGTTCAGAGACAAGATGGCGAAACAGATATAACCCAGCATATTTGAAAAGTGGATTTTTTTGTTTATTGAGGTGGAGTTTCTCAGTTTCTTTTTAAAAAAATGCTCTTAAATTAACTTTGCATGCACTTTTGATGGCTATATTTTAATTACCTGTGGGTCCCATGCCGAAAACCATTCAAAGCCCTGATGTAGTTAGTGATGACCTACTGAATAAAAAGCCATTTTGAAGTGCACTGAATTGTATATGAGAACTAAACTAACTTGAAAAAAAGAGGAAGTTGACTGTATCATAGCAGAAGTAACGTATATACTACGTTTATATATGTTTGCGTATATACTACATCTCAAATCTGCTGCTTATAATTACACACTAACTACACAATCAAACTTTTTCTTTTATTATAAATGCAGCTTTTTATGGTTGTCCTGTTATTGTGTTTATCAGCTATTAAAATAGCAAAGCAGGCCTATTTCATCCCATACAAACTCCAGGTTGGCTGACTCCTGGCTCCAATTAGCTCTTAGAAAAGTTATTAGCCTAGGGGTTCGCATACTTTTTCAACCTTGCACTGTGAGTATTTACATGTTGTGTTCAATAAAACCATGCAAACATAACATAACAGAAGGAAGGAAGAAGCCTCAGGAATAAGCTCACCTCCTTACATTGTGCTGAGTAGCACAGAAAAGAGGAAGAGAGAGGGCTTGCAAGCGCACTGCCTTTATAGCAAATCCATTTGGATTTACCAGAAAACTGCTTGGGCAGAGGCGGAGCGGAACCCTCATGTGCCTAGAAGAGAACATTGACTAGCACCTTAGTGTAATATATAGCGATAGGCTTAGGGAGCAAGATGTTGGATCCTTCAAAAACTAATCTCTCCACCTGTACCCACCCCTCAGTTTAATATTAAAGAGCCCACACTGGCAAAGTCAAAGAGACAATCTGGGCGGCGCGGATCAGTGCAGCACCAGGGCCAAGCGGGATACCATACAAGGTGTACAAACATTGTCCGACACTACTGGAGAGGCTGTGGAGGATTATCAGGGTGGTATGGATGAGGGGAAAGGTAGCGTAGAGTTTGATTGCCACTGGTAGGAATGAACTCCTGTGGTGCTTTTGGGTGGAATGAGTCTTTGAATGACCGTGTATTGTTCCTATATTTTACCAGTGTGGGGTACAGTGGGTGGGAGGCATTGCCCATAACGGCCTTTTATGGTTTATTTAAGAGTTTAAACAAAGATACAATACGAATAAACTTAAATTCCAAGCAAATTATGTAATGACATTATAATATGTTCTGATCGATTACTATTTATTTAAACAAGACGATTTTCCCCAAATCTTTAAATATGAAAACCATAGAAAAACAAGAATATCTTCCTCTTCCTCCAGCATTTTATCCTTTATTATTCAGGGATCACCACAGCAATCAACTCGTGTTTTACGCTGAACACCCTTCCTGACACAACAGTCACCCTCTACCGGGCTTGGGACACACAAACTATGGGGACAACTTAGAGCCATGTTTTTGGACGAAAACTCACACGAACACGGGGAGAAACTCCAATCCCCAATGCTGAGAGGCAGACATGCTGACCACCCCACCATAATGCCACCCATGTTTAATATTAATAATTCTCTAGAGTTTTACAAATAAAAACTCAGATTAAATGTATTCAAGTTTAATCTTTAAAAATTAAAAGAATATAGTTTGAAGTTTTTAGTAATGATTTCTACATTAGATGATGATGTCACTCGAGGGGAAATCCAAGGTTTTAGGGACTTTAATTTAAGACATACTTATTTGACATGGGTCCTAACAAAAAATATACATCCTTTAAAATGTTTTTATTCTTTTTTTATACAAAATTATAACACGAATCAACTGAATGTCCTAACATATTATGTAACTACGTCATAATACTGAATAACACGAATGAAGTGAAATTCCTAACATATTACGTAACAACGTCATAATACGTTCTGACCAATCGATGTAATTTTCCCCAAAATCTTTAAATACGAAAACCGGTCAACAATAACGATTTTAAACAAGTAGTTTTATAAGAATAGTGATTTGGAAGTCTATAGTTTTGAGTGAACAATGTGTTGGTGATTATTTACCTTCCTGCTTTGAGGCGGCAGCAGCGGATAACTTGGTGCGATTGGGGTCAGAATCAATCCGTGTGTGTTGCTCCATCTACAGAGCATCATTAATGATAATAATAATGGTCGTAATCGTTCATCAGCAGATGAAGCTGCAATGAAAACAACGACCTGTCGTCATGACACGGCGGAAACGGCAGGGTTACCACATATGACTCCGCCTTTACTGAATCAGGTGAGTCGACTCAGCAACTAATGATTCATTAAAGTCACTTTTACATAAACACACAGAACGAGTGAAACGTTTGTCTACACTTCCTTCTTATTGGAGATTTAAGCACGAAGATCTTGAAAATAAATGTTAGTCAAAGTATTATTATTTTATTGTAAAATTTGTTGGGCAGCCAAGACCGTGGCTGCCCAACATGAAAGCATGGAGGGTATGTGTAGCTGGTGTGCATTTGCTCTGACAACACTCTATCAAATCACACCGACTGGTATATAATTGGCTTCATAGCACGAGAAAACGCGTTTAATCTATCCGTCTTTTTTTCCAGCCCCCAATTTAGCAATTTTGACCCATAAGCCATGCCCATAACCATGGGTTTTCTCTGGGTTCCTCCCAACTCACCTTAAATCCATGTTTTAGGACTGTGGGAGGAACCCAGAGAACTCAATGTTGCCCCTATATTGTGTGTGGCTGTGTGAGTGAGTGTGCCCACTTACTCTATCGATTAGCCCCCTGTCCGTGGTGTCTGTGCCCAGCGCCCGAAATGTTTCCCCCTGGATGGGCACCAACTCACGATCCCACTGAGCGGAAAATAATAAATGAGTAAATATACACCCACTTCATTTCCTGCTACTTAGCTTAAAAAAAACTTACATACTTTCTCATACTAGTCCTAGGTTTTTCAGTCAGCAGAGCAATTCAACAGCAGAGCAATTCACAAAAAACTTTTGCTGGGGGAGGGGGGTGGGTACATCTATGGACACCCAGGGGAGGCGCTGTGCAAATACACCCGGGACAGCGCCAATTCATCGCTGGACATCGCTGTGTCTTACTGACACAGCCACACACTATATGGGGCAATTTAGAGCAGTCAATTTACCATGTTTTTGGACCGTGGGAGGAAACACGGGACAGAAATGGAAAGAACATGAAAGCTCCACCCCGATCGGGATTCGAACCTGAATCCCCAAGGCTGAGAGGCAAATGTGCTAACCACTATGCAACCCCTCTTTTATTGATTGATTAATGTTTTTTATTTACAGATGGGCCAGCAACTGATTCATTGAGTCACTTTTCATAAAAACACAGGACCAGTTTGTATACATCTCCTTTTTACTGTAAAAATGGACTTTGTAGTTCTACAATTACAGATGGTAGTCCATAATGTGTATTCTGTTCTAATGGTCAGGACCCCAATATTACCACCACATGGCAGGTATTATTTGTTTGGTTCATTATTCCTATCCCAGCAGTGTCACTAGGTGTTTAAATGAAACCACTGCTGCACTAAAACCCCCTCGTCACTGCAGAACTGACAATAAATATTTCACCACCTAAATGTACCTGTTCTGTGATGCTCCTGACCAATAAAGACCACAGAATCAACAGTGCACTACAGTCTATGTAATAGTAAAACTACAAAGTTCATCTATATGCTAAGTGGAGTAAATAGACAATGGAGTAAGGAGAGGGTGTGTCCAAACTGATCACGTGTACTGTGAGTGTATTCAGTGATTAATAAATTGCTCAACTGTGTGATAAGGTGGCAACAGGGGTTTAGATTGTTGTCGTTGCTCTACTCCATTGATCATTAATCCGAAATGAAACAATAGGTGAACGAGAACGTAAACTTTCTCTAGATGTAAAGAAAGTTTTGTCCCAACAACATTCATTAATGACTGGAGCTGCATCAGAATTTTAGGATTTATCAAATCCTAACGAGGTTTCATTGTAATGTCTCAAAGTTAAAATAAAGCTATAGGTAACGTTCCTTAGCAACCGGCCGCACCCTACATACAGTACAAACACCCATGCATACAGATTGTCATGCATCGAAATAAGATCAAAGAGAAGTGTAGCAGCCATGCAGGATTTAAATCAGACCCTTTTATGATATAAGCTGGAAACAATGAAAACTTTTTTACACGTTTTTATTTTATGTATAAATAACAAAATATGTACATAATTCACCCCCAATCGGAACAAAGTCGTGTTTAGACCTGTTCACTGACCTTTAGTCATAAATCAGCATCAAAAGACGCACCAAGAAAACGCGCGTTTTGTGATCGTCACAGTGTACTAGCTGTGAGACGTTTAGGTACTTTTATGTTTTTTTAAACAATCAATACATTAGGTAAAATTCATCAAAACAGGTGAAGAATATGGAGTCAGAAAGGGCCCAAAAGTTTTGAGAAATTAAAAACAGAATTCGTTAGCAATTTTCTTTGTTGCACATTTTTTTGCTTGCGCTTCTCATTTTTTTGCTCGCGCTTCTCATTTTTTTGCTCGCGCTTCTCATTTTTTTGCTCGCGCTTCTCTTTTTTTTGCTTGCGCTTCTCTTTTTTTTGCTTGCGCTTCTCTCTATCGTCCCCTCGCGTCTAAAATTTCTCGCGTTCGATTTTTGTATTTAGGACCCGTTTTAACGGGTGGGCAGGATCTGAACAGTAATTGGCTGTTCGAGAAAAGTTCAGCCCACCCAGCCATGCTTACACTATGACAAATTGTGGATTAACACATTTTAAAAAGTGGGACTGGAAAATAAATAATGAAAATTAAAATAGCTGATAGAAGTAAACAAACTCTCAACTCATTTTTCAAAAACAAAACACGTTTCGCG
>JAOUQT010167174.1:0-22629 GCA_025769995.1 Xyliphius kryptos
GGCGATGGTACTAAAGAGGAACCTTTGGTTGTTTTTGTTGTTCTCTATAAGTTCAGAATAGTATTTCGTCTTAGCTGAGTTAAGCATGTGTTTATACTCAGTCATACTGTCCTTCCATGCAATCCTAAACACTTCTAGGTATAATGTTTGAATACAATGAACATTGTGCTTTTATTCTATAAACTACTGACAAGACGTCTTCGAAACTCCAAGCAAAAAAAAATGTATTTATTTGCAGAAAGAAAAGGTGTGCTTTCAGAGTTCTTATTCCTGTAGTTCCTAATCATTTAGAAACAACAATACTGATGTTTTAACTCAGGAAGAGTTCAGAAATCATCATTTGGTGGAATAAACAGGATTTTAATCCCAGCTTTCATGCACAGTCTTGGCATGTTCTCCACCCGTCTCTCACTCTGCTGTTGGGTGACCTTATGCCACTCCTGCAGCTTTTTCCCTTATTTTGACCGTTTCTGCAAATACAAAATGTTTGCTTGGAATTTCAGAGACATGTTGTCAGTAGTTTATAAAATAAAAGAACAATGTGCATTTTACTCAAACATATACATATAAAGAGTCAAAACAGAGAAACTGAAAATTTTGCAGTGTGCTCTTAAATTTTTACAAAGCTGTATATTTGTATACACACTCAGTATGTAGATAGATAAATGGTGAGACTGTGTGTGTGTATACTGTAGATCTTGACTTATGGAATAGCATTTATTTAATAAAGTGACTGAACTTTGACATGCAGGGGATGAAACTGAGTGTCTGTACTAACAAAGAAAAGAAATACAAATGTGTTATTTGTAAGATTGGAATCATCACACTGGACCTTCCCTTGCAATATAGTGAGAGTGTGCAGTGGGCAGGGTGATCCACTGGGGGATGTTGTAGAGGATCTTGTCAAATTGAGCATCTCTTCTTTCTTTACTTTTTCCTAAATGCTTTGATCTTACAAACACCAAAATCTTATTTTTCTGCCTTAGAAAATCTCCCGAGCAGAAAGCTCCATATATTCTGGCCGCCACGCCGCTGGTTTAACAGAGGGCTTGAAGAACGGCCCGATGCGACTACAAGCTCCGAAACACAAACAGGTAAACCACATTGGATTACAAATGAATGAGAGCCCACTTCCTTTAAAACTAACCCAGATGTGTAACTCCACACAGGTCACACAGATGAAGGAATTCCTCTGCAGATGAGATCCTGATGCTGCTTTATTCCCTGAAAGGATCCGCTATGAATTTTGGGTTTCCAGCATCTCTGCTGTAATTGATTTATTAGTTTAGGGAACTTCAGGTATCAGTTAAAGATATGCTGCTGTCTTATCTCTGGGTTTCTTGTTATTCAGGTTTATACGAGTGCTACAAATCAAAATCAAATCTATTCAAGGTTTCAGGACCAAGCAGGAGATGTTCTGCACCAATGATGCCTTTTTAGTTGTATCTACTATGGATTTTTAATGCTTTACATTTCCTGTTTAATCTAAGATTAATCTATGAAAGTAATTTAACTAATATTTAACTTTCTGGTAACAGAGAGCTAGGGATTTAATCTGTATGCTGAAACAACTGTCAGTAATGTGATGTAACTACGTGTTTACTTAACTCTGGACTTAACTGACATCTTTAATAAAGATGGGTTTACACAATCACAGTATACACTTTATGAATAGAGAGTTCAGAAAGCATTCTGTCCAATCTGCAACAGCTGGTGAAATCGAAGGACACATGTGCATCTTATATTTTCAGATTGTGCATTTTACACCTGGGCCTTCAGTATCGATCCGTCCAAAACTATTTTCTGGCAATAAAACCGTCTTATTATTCAAA
Source organism: Xyliphius kryptos (assembly GCA_025769995.1). Lineage (NCBI taxonomy): Eukaryota > Metazoa > Chordata > Actinopteri > Siluriformes > Aspredinidae > Xyliphius > Xyliphius kryptos. Next base: position 1,833 of record JAOUQT010167174.1, read on the forward strand.
AAAGCAATATAAAGAGCCGCTGCGTCGCAGATAAACGGGGTTGTGGGTAATCTAATGCTGAAAGTCGAGTTGTATTTCTGTATTTTAATTGGATGAAAATGTAAATAAAAAGTGTAAATACGCTGACATAGCGATGGCCTTCTAGAAGGCACTGATATGGAGAACTCAAAATAAACAACAGAGGTTGCGCAACACTAGTGCTACTGGGCACAAAATTCAGGATGGCAATTGACTGGTAATAACACCTTAATCATTTAAGGCAGGATTTCGTAATTTCAGTATTCAAATAACATTAAAATATCTGCACATAGAGAATCGTGACCTTCCAAATTACCAACGCCACAATCTCTGCAGCCGACTGTTTACTTTTCTTTTTTATGAAATTAATGTGACGGCTTAAAAAGTCTGCTTTATTAAGTGCACAGTGTGTCATCTGCTCAGCCGGTGCTGCAGGTCGCCCTAATCCTCTTTTGTTCTGACTATTCATGCAGGTGCTCAATCAGCCACCATGTTCCTCACCAAACACAGGACATGTGAGTAGGTCAGAATTCCAAGATAAATAGTCAGAACTCAAGAGTAATATAAAATCAGTATTCTGAGATAAAAAGTCAGTATTTAGAAACATAGTTTTCCCAATCTGTGTGAGTTTCCATGTTCTCCCCGTGACCACATGGGTTTCCTCTGGGTTCTCCAGTTTCTTCCCCAGTCCAAAAACATGGATTCAAGGTAAATTGACAGCTCTAACTTGCCCCTATAGACTGTGTCTGTGCACAAGTGAGTTTGTGCTCAGCAAAAGATTGGCACCCTGTCTTGGGTGTGTTTGCCCAGCGCCCGAGACGTTCTCCCCAGGATGGACATGGGAAACCCCACCACGACCCTAGGAGAGGGTTACGCGGAAGATAATGAGTGAGGGTATAACACCAAATTCTGTGACTGTCGGATTCTGTGACTTTAGAGGGCACTGTTGACAATTTAGACCCGAAAATCCTGTACGCCCAAATTTATAACGCTCGTCCCAAACCTAACTTTAGTGTTTTGGAACACTGTTTTTTTAACAAAACCACTAAATGAAACATAACAAAACACATAACTTGTAATAAATGGGTTTTTTGTATTTGGTGTATTATTTATATAAAAATAACAATTTAAGGTGAATTTATATCTTCACATCGTATATATATTAAGTTTTTGTCAATCATCTCAGATGATTAAAACGACTTTCGGTTCAGATTATGTGATTTTAGTGTAATCAAAAATGTATTACAACTTAATTATACTTATTCAGGTCATTTATCTATACATCTTTGGTTTTAGTATAAACCAAATAACTATCACTCGGACAAAAAAATCAGAGTCAGAGGGACACGGGGTCACACATCTGTGGAACTTAACGCTGTATACGTGTGTGGACGTGATGATCGGTTGTAAATTAGCAACAGCGCCCTCTAGGGTCACAGATTTCGATGGTCACAGAAAACTTATCATTAAGGTCTGAGAATCGAATAATTAAAATGTATTAAATCAGTAAAACTAGCGTGTTCAACGTTTTAAAGGTGACGGTTTATTACTTTTTTTTACGTGTCTGGGGCACATAAAATTTACACAACAGAAAATGAGTCATGACTAGTTTTGGCCGCTAGGTGTATAGCATTTGAAAATCCTAAATGGGTCGTTGTTTAGTGTGGTGAAAATGTCATTAAAATCATTTTGTGACACATAATGATATTATTGTTTGAAGTTCATTTGTATAGTTAGGTGAAATAAAATATATGTCCATGTTTATTTCTGTCAGGCAAAACGCTGTCACCGCAGGTCCTAGCACCAAATGGGCGTGTTCTAAGTGAGTCAGACAGCTCTACAGCAAGTGCTCAGCATTATGACCCTGTTGCACACTTCCTAGTGCACTCAGTGACTGGATCGAAGCAGTTAGATATCAGACCCTTGTTGATCAGAAGCGCCGCTTAGTGTTCGCGAAGCGCGGTGTTGCTCGCTAGGCGGTGTTTTCCTCTCAGGAGTTAATTTTATTAAAAGTGTTTGTCAGAATCAGTGTTCACTCTGCCGATCCAGCTTTCAAAGCCCCGGTCTCAAAATGATCACTTCCGCGGGTAAGAACCGACCGAACTGCAGTGAGCTGTGTGATTTAGCTGAGTCACATTAGCTTCTTAGCTAATTACAATCAGCGGCTGCGGTTTCCTTTCTGTTTAGTAAACCTTTAAGCCGTTTTACTGTCACATTCCTACAAACTAAAGCCTCTAAAATATGTACGAATAACGAATTATTTCGTTCTGGAATGGTTTTGTAGCTTCAGTAAAAGCTAAACGGCAATACTGTTAACTCTCGGAGCCCCAAAACAAGACAGGAGAGAACAGATGTAGTGATTTAGACTATAATTTTACTTTTAGTGAAATAGACTTTAATGTAATCACTAACTAGCTATTATACTGAATACTGTTAGTTTGATATAATTCACTGATTTTAATGGTTTTTATTAGAAATGTACTGTCTGTGTATTTTAATTTACAGTGGCGGAATTATTAGATCACCCCCCCCCGACCCTAAAGGTTTTAATACAAAAAGATAAATAACACGTGTCATAGTTTTCTGCCTGCTTTATTTTAACAGTGACACAAAACATAAAAGAAAAACTGAGAACTCATTTGTATTTCATTGAAGGAAAGGGTTATACATAAATAAGAAGGTTCTTGTAGTTGTTTATAAGGTTTGCACTTCAGGAGAACTTTTGGTGCACTCCTTTCTGCAGATCATCTCCAAATCTTTAAGGTTGTTGGGCTGCATTTGCATTTGGAAACGCGTTGGAAGCTTCAGCTCTCTCCATAGATGTTCTGTGGGATTGAGGTCAGGCGAGGCCATTCCATCACCTTGATATGCTTCTTATGGAGCCACTCCTTTGTTTCCTTGGCTGTATGTTTGGGTTCGTTGTTGTGCTGGAAGACCCATCCATGACCCGTTTTCAGTGCCCTGGTGGAGGCAAGAAAAATCGTCACCCAGGATTTTGTAATACATGGCCCTGTTCATCTTCCTGTTGATGCGGAGAAATTGGCCTGTGCCCTTAAAAGAAAAACACTCCAAAACATAATACTTCCACCACCATGCTTGACATTAAGGATGGTGTTTTTAGGGTTATATTCTGTATTTGTCTTCCTCTAAACACATTGAGTTGAGGCCAAAGAGCTAATTTTGGTCTCATCTGACCAAATGTCAATATGTTCACTGGCAAACCTGAGGCGGGCCTGGATGTGAGCCTTCTTGAGCAGAGGAACCTCGCGTGCACTGCAGGATTTTAAACCATTACGTCTCAGTGTATTACCAATGAGATTAGGGCGAGTCAGTGCTCTGTGGAAGACAACATGGATTTTGGGGGATCAAATACTTATTTTCCTCAATGACATGCTAATTTCTTTTTTATTTAATAAACACATAAACACCTCACTTATGACCTCGTCAGTTTGTAATTCAGTCTTGGTGACTCTTAGTTAAATAGATCATCAGTCTTGGTGTGTATCATCCGAACCCTTCTGTTATTTATTTGCTCATTAAAGATGATTTCCTTTAAGATTATGAACTTTTGTTTGTGCAGCTGGAATCATATCGCTGTTGGATGAAGACGAGCCTCAGCTAAAGGTAACTAACAAATCTGCAGAATCTGTATAAAACAGAACACTGATTGCACCCGTCCATTATCTTTTCATTTACTTATCAGTACTTGTTTTTGTGTCTTTCAGGAGTTTGCTCTTCATAAGCTGAACTCTGTTGTTAATGATTTCTGGGCTGAGATCTCAGAGTCTGTGGGTAAAATGTAAGGCTTTTAAAACCTTTTTTCTGGTGCTTAATATCACGGTTACTTCACTATTTAAGTTGTATTACTTTTCTTAAATTTAACTACTTGAGCATTTCTTTAGTTTGATCAATTCTTCTTTATAAATATAAGTGTGTTGAAGTTATTTATCCGTGAGTTACGATATGTTCCTTTTTCAGTGAGGTGCTGTATGAAGATGAGGCGTTTCGTAGCCGAGCGTTTGCAGCGTTGGTCGCTTCTAAGGTCTTCTATCACCTCGGTGCTTTTGAAGAGTCTCTGAACTATGCTCTTGGTGCAGGAGATCTTTTCAATGTTGCAGATGACTCTGAATATGTGGAGACGATTATCGGTAAGAGACTCAATTGACTTTGATTTTATAATTCAAGAAAATGCTGAGATTTATTCATGCAGCAGGGATTTTGGCCCATTCCTTCACACAGATCTTCTCCAGGTCAGCCAGATTTCTGGGCGGTTGGGCGGAGATTTTCTACAGGGTTTAGGTCTGGAGACTGGCTAGGCCACTCCATAACCTTGATATGCTTCTTACAAAGCTTCGTTATCCTGGCTGTGTGCATTGTCATATTGGAAGACCCAGCCACAACCCATTTTCACTGCAATAACTGAGGGAAGGAGGTTGTTCCCCAAATTCTCGCAATACATGGCCCCGGTCATCCTCTCCTTAATACAGAGCTGTCGTTTTGTCCCATGTGCAGAAAAACACCCCAAAGCAGAAATGCTTCCACCCCCATGCTTCACAGTAGGGATGGTGTTGGGATGGTACTCTTCATTCTTTGCCCTCCAAACACGGCAAATGGGATTAAGGCTAAAAATTCTATTTTGGTCTCATCTGACCACCGAACGTTCTACCATGATTCCTCAGGATCATCCAAAGGAACCTTCCGTGACATGCATGGCTTTAAACTATGACTCATTAGTTTACCTTGCGCGTTAAACTTTGTATTTAAGTTGCTTAAGCCACTTGTAGCGATGCTGCTCAGTGCGGCGCTTTGTAACTGAGTTCTGTAACTCCTCAGGGGATGACATGGTAATTATATCTGTGCAGAAATTCCACAACCAATGACTACTTTTGTTTTCTGATTTGGTCTTACCGTGTTTTTGAGAGCTGTAGCTTTCCCACGAGAAGGTACCACATGAACACCCACTGAATTTGGAAGCTAATGTCTGATGCATCTGAATTTTTGATGCAGCGTAAGTTTGCCGAATAGTGATTAAAAACGCTGTTTCAAAGATGGCTGAATGGTTTATCAACTAAGATATTGAATATTGACCAGCCATTTGTCGGTCAATTCTAACAGAAATGATCTATTTAAAATATCTACAATAATGTATGTTATTTTGCTATGTTTGTGCAAACCACATGAATGCGTTCAAATGTGGTGCAGGAGTTCTATGTCGGAGAACCAACACCCGACATGCACTTTAAAGCGCCAATAAATCCTCACAATAGATTGGTTTCCTCAAAGTAACGTTTGTGATTGAGGTCTGCACGTGTACAGTAAAGAGCAGGTGATATGATTTTTCCAGGAGTTTCAGATTTAAAACCTAATAGCTCATGTGGATGCAGAATATTTGTTTCTAAACAAAAGAACGTTACCATGGCTGCACCAAACTTTATGGCCCTCTGTGTCGCCCATCTTTCTTTAAGTGACTAACTGCTAATGGGATTGTATCTGGGGTTAAGTGCTATTGAATGTTATTTACTTTTCTTGACTTTAAACAGCTAAATGCATCGATCATTACACCAAACAGCGCGTGGAGAACGCGGAGCTGCCGGAGGACAGAGAGAAGAGGACAATTGATACTCGTCTGGAGGGCATCGTTAATAAAATGTTTCAGCGATGCCTGGATGATCACAAATACAAGCAGGCCATCGGAATCGCACTGGAGACGAGGCGATTGGACGTCTTCGAAAAGACCATCCTTGATTCGGTATGTTTCATCGCTCTCAGTATTTGTGTGCGAGTTTGTTGTTTGCGTATTTTAAGTTGCAATGTATTTTTATTTTGAGGACCAGTGGTATTACATTGCAATAGTTTTTTGTATGTATTTATACCGTTGTTATAATAAATGTTCCTGAATCACTTGTGATCGTGTTTTTTCTAACTGCAGAGTGATGTCAGTGGTCTTCTGGCCTACAGCCTGAAGATCTGCATGTCACTGATGCAAAACAAAAAGTTTCGTAATGAAGTGCTGCGAGTGCTCGTCAAACTGTACATGAACCTGGAGAAGCCCGATTTCATCAACGTTTGCCAGGTATGAGAAGAAACATCATCAGTACATTAATCATTAGCTTCTTATGTTAGGTTTCATGTTGGGTTTATTTTTTTTCTTGTAGTGTCTGATCTTTCTGGACGACCCTCAAGCGGTCAGTGACATCCTGGAGAAGCTGGTGAAGGAGGACAACCTTCTGATGGCGTATCAGATCTGCTTTGACCTGTACGAAAGTGCCAGCCAGCAGTTTCTGTCATCAGTCATCCAAAACCTTCGCACAGTCGGAACCCCGATCCCTGCAGTACCAGGCTCTACCAACACCGGCACTGTTCCCGCCCAGGACAAGGACAGGTGGGCGTTAAATTACATGCATAGACATCAATTAGATTCTGGTGTGTGTTGTTCAATTTGTTTGACACAGCTGATCTTTTTATTTCATGTAAGTGATACTTTTGTCATGTTTTTTAGTTAGATCACATATATACCCTATAGCAGAGGTCACTAATAAGTGGACTGATAAACAATATCCTTTTAAGTAGCTCTGCTTTTCTTGTCTAACGATACGGCAGTCGCTGTGCAGTAAACTTCGCCAATCAGATCTGGGAAGCGTGCACAGGCGAGATACGGAACGAGAAGCAACAGTTAGAGAATAAATTGAGTAAAGAAAGCCTTATTCAGACAGTGTGCTCTAAAAACAGCAAAGGCAACAGTGGAAAAACTAAGAGAAATACAAAGGAGAATTTAAGTTACGATATGAAATTTTTTTATTTACTTGTTCTCCCAGAACGCACTTTAGGATGCATTTTTTTTTTCCCCCCAAAAGCAAAATGTTAAAGTTTCATAAATAAGTCAGATTAGAATTTTACAAACAAACTTGGTTATTTCCAGGTTACTTACAGGATACGGCACGAAATCATAACACAAATAATGACTGTCCGGACCTTGGACTGACAATTTTCTCTAACTGGATCCTACAGAATTTTAATTAAATACCCCTGTTATGTAGGGTCCTGATTAGTTTTTCAGGAGCATCCTTTTGCAGCTATCACACACCTAGATTTGTTTTTACAAGAATTTACTGTCAATATTCTTTGCTTATTCATTCAGAATAGTGTTTGTGAGGTCAGAGACTGATGTTGAATGAGGATACCTGATCTAAATTCTCATCCCAAATATGTCAGTCAAGTTCCTCTTATCCCCCTTGTTCCATTCTTCAGAAAGATGTTATAACTAAGGGTAGTGAGGATGTAACAAGATAAATACCAGATCAGACCCGTGTATGATTTTAAATAAGACAAAGTCCAACAAAAACTTAGAAGCTGTAGTGCCAATACTCTATTTCACAAAGTGTATAATACCATACTGTATATGTATTATGTTAATAAAGGTGGAGTATGGACTGTGCTGAACAAAACTACTTAAACAACCAAACAAAAATACACAGATAGCACCCGCCCCTAAACTAATATATATACTTGTATATATTAGTAAATATTGGGTATATATACTAATATATACAATATGTGGTAGCATGCCTTTAGCTATGTGCTTTTCTTTACTGATGACAATGAGCCTGAATTCAGTTAGTAGCAGGTGTGTCCCAACATTTATATTCCTTTAGTGTGTTCATTTCATGACTCAGTTTATTGAGTTAGTTTTTTGTAGTAGCACAATTAGCGTTCTCACCTCACAGCAGAAAGGTTCTGAGGTTCTTTTTGTATACAGTCTGTCCCTTGTGCCTGCATGGATTTTCCCTTTAAAATCCTGTGATGTAATGAAAGGTACATTGCCAGTGTGTGTAAATCCAAAACCTGACTTTGTGTTGTCTGAAAGCTACCTTTCTTCACAAATGACCCAAATAATGTCCCAAGTGTAAAACTCTTCAAGAGACCCCTATATTTAAGCACTGTGACCAAAAAGAAAAAACAAATATTTAGGTTTGAATTAAAAAGTAGATTGTATTATTGTTTTGCAGGTTGAACTAGCCATTGCATAATTTGGAATTTATTTTTGTTTTAGTGATGCAATGGAGACGGATGACAAACCTGGAAGTTCTCCTGCTGGAAAGGCTGCAGATGTGGTAACTAAAATCAATAATAATAAACTTAACTCGGATGTACAAGTTCACCTCGTTTGCATTTTCTTTGCATGTTAATGTAGATGCAGTTCTTGTGTTGACTTTTTTTTTATTGTTATTTTTTAGCGTTGTAACGTGTGGTCACTTTCTGAGAGACAATTAACTTCTGATGCCATGTCGTCATCACTAACCTTTCATCATGTAAGGTGATGATGATGATGATGATGATGATGATGATGATGATGATGATGAAGATCCTATATGCTTTTTCATTACAAGTGAAATTGCTAATCGATGCTCCAAGCTGTGCTCGTTTTAGACCTTAAGCAAAGCGTGGGACTATCCCATCTACACCTTGGGAAATGTGCTATTGTTCCTACAGCAGTGCTGCTAAAATCGAAATAGAAGAACATTCTATTGACCTTCAAAACTAAATGAGCAAAATAGATCCAGCAAACGATCATAATGAACAAGATCCATGGAGACAAAATTAGTTACTAAATAATATAAATATTTATTGGACATTAGTTTTTTTTCTTTACATTAGGATTTTTTATCTGTATATATATATACACCCATGATGCTTTGCTCTGTGTTGCACCATAAAGCTTAACACATCATTACCTGTCCCATTTCATTTGTTTAAATAGAAGGAAGAGCCAAAAGACCAGAACTCAAAAATGATTAAGATCCTGAGCGGTGAAATGGCTATTGAGCTCCACCTGCAGTTTCTCATTCGCAACAACAACACAGACTTAATGATCCTCAAAAACACAAAGGTGGGGCTTTTTAAGAGACTTTTTCCTTACAGCCATGAGAGGTATTGTAATTTTGTAAAGTATTTTTTAAGTGATCTGAACAGAACTGGTGCAGTAAAGATACTACATTTATTATTTCTTTTAGAAAGGTTATTTATTAGTAATGGAGACTTTCTACCATCTGAAACGTTTGCTTTACCGTTTACCTCATAATTAATCTTTACATTTATGTTAACAAAAGACAGCTAGTTTTGTATTGTTTACACTGTTACTCTGTCTGTGCACTGATTATAAAAATAACATTTTACAATGTTTTATACAATTCTGAAAAGACGGGTCTTGGTGGGATGTGATCTGGTGCTTTAGTCACTCATGTTTAGGATCCGCAATGTCCTGTGAAAATAGCCGAAGCTCCAAATGTTTTTGGTGATCAAAGAAAAAAACCTGTACAGACGGGATGTTTTTAATAACAACTATGTAGTTTTGTAATGTACATAGGGTTAGGGTTATGTTAAGGTTTTTTTGTGCAGGCAGTGTAGAACTTGCTCACTAAAACACAATAAAGGAAACTAGTTTTAAGTATTTGGTCCCAATTTTCAGAAGATTTTTATTTTTTTTTTTATAAACACATTCTGCTGTTCTTGTCTTTACGCTTCTCCCTCAGGATGCAGTACGGAATTCAGTTTGTCACACAGCAACGGTTATAGCAAACTCCTTCATGCACACGGGGACCACAAGTGACCAGTTCCTCCGGTAAAACTTAGTTCCTGTAATCCTCAACTCATGTTGGTCTCATGTTCCTTCTTTACAAATAGTTTTTTTCTTTCTTTCAGAGAAAACCTGGAGTGGCTCGCGAGAGCGACAAACTGGGCAAAGTTCACAGCCACAGCGAGTCTCGGCGTCATTCACAGAGTAAGACATTTTAACAAACTTAACTAAACAGAGGAACCTAAAATACCGCTGATCAGTTTCACATTATTATATCAAATTATTTAATATTAGTCCTTATCTGCTCTGAAAAAGCTTTAGGTGGCACTCTAGTATTGTCTTCTAATTAAATAAAACCCACAAGGCTGTTATCTGCAAATAATATAAACATAATGTATATGATTTATCAGTGTGTGGTCATTGTGCATGATTAGGTCATTTCCAAATTCTAGAAAACTATTGTATTTGTACGAACACATGATGAGTCTTCATTGTCTCCTTTGGTTTCTACTGATGAGCAACCTATAATTAGTCAGGTGCTGGGATTTTTCAAGTTATGTCCAGAGCGTTAGACCTGGAACACATTTGATTCTTTTAACGCCAAAATTAGTTGTTTTTTTTTAATTATTGAGCAGTATATCTGCGTATGTCCACATTACATCTGTTCTGCTTTAATCACTTGATTAGTCTGTTATAAATCATTACATTTAATAAATGGACTTCCTTTTTCATTTTTAGGGTCATGAAAAAGAAGCCCTGCAGCTGATGGCCACCTATCTGCCTAAAGACACCTCACCGGGTTCCGCTTATCAGGAAGGGGGAGGGCTTTATGCCCTTGGACTGATTCATGCCAATCATGGAGGGGACATCATAGATTATCTCCTCGGTCAGCTGAAGAACGCCAGCAATGATGTAAGCCCCCGAAATGAATGTCTGCTTTTGAATTTAATTCTTTGTCCCTCCATCATGAAACCACACGGCGTGTTGGAGTCTGTGCTGCTGTTTATAAAGCTGCCAGGAAAAGAAGATTTCTAAACTTGTTATATGTCACAGTCATCGCTGTTAATTCTAAATGACTTTGCATGAGAAAATGTGGTTTATTATTGTTTATATATTTTTCCTACTGATGACACTCGTCACATTTATTAATATTTTACCAGATTTTAGGTTTAAAGCAATAAGGCATGAGAGGGTATGCAGTATTGTTTGCATCGTGCCCAACACCTTTTGTTCTGGGATTTTTCACAATAATGCACAACCTCCTGTTTATTAAAAGTCCAGTAATGGGATACTGATTTACCCAACAATTTAAAATGCCATCTAGTGGTCATTTTACAAAGCACAATTTATAAACAGCCGCTACATTCTTAGTGATCAGCTTATGTCACAGTTTGACAAACTATTTATACAATAAACAGTGTTTTCCCCTTTTTTTAAATGCTTATCATTTTATTTTACCGAGTGAAATACTGAACATTATAACGGAAATATATATATATATATATTTTTTTTTATCTTCTGCTTAATCCTCTACGATTGTCTGTTGCTGGACACGCTCACTCTCTCTCATACACACACACTGGGGCAATTTAGAGCACTCAATTTACTTTGAATCCATGTTTTTGGACTGTGGGAGGAAACACACGCAGACACGGGGAGAACATGAAAACTCCACCCAGATTGGGATTCGAACCGGGAATTCCAAGTGCTGAGAGGCGAACAGGGCAACCACTGCATCGTGCTAACCACCTAGCCACCGTGCCGCCCCATTTTTTTTCAATTTGAACAATAAAATATACATACAATACTGCTCTGTTATTACAGTAGTGTTAAAATAAAGTACATTCCTGTTAATAAAAGTCTGTTTCTGTAGATTGTCCGTCATGGTGGCTCTCTGGGTCTTGGTTTAGCCGCCCTCGGGACAGCGCGACAGGATGTATACGATCTGCTCAAATCCAACCTGTACCAAGACGATGCGGTCACAGGTAAATAAAATGTAATCTAAGGAAACCTTAGAGCCAGACTTTGGTTTACACTCACATATGTCTGTCTGTCTGTCTGTCTGGCCGTTGTCTGCTGTGAACAGGTGAGGCTGCAGGGCTGGCTCTAGGGCTGGTGATGCTGGGCTCCAAATCCGCCCAGGCTATAGAAGATATGGTGGGCTACGCTCAGGAGACCCAGCATGAGAAGATCCTGCGTGGGCTGGCAGTGGGCATCGCACTGGTCATGTATGGCAGAATGGAGGAGGCAGATGCACTTATCGAGAGTCTTTGTAGAGATAAAGTGAGTTTGTGTGATGATGTCTTGTTTTATTGATCTTGGTGTCTCAATTGATCTCTAATCAGAATAATTAATTATTATTTGTGGTGATAATTTGTTGATTTATGTTCAGTCTTATTTGACTCGTTTTCTTCAATGTATTTTATTCTGCCAATTATTATAATAGATATATATAATATTTAGATATTACTCTTCTACATATAAAACAAAACAGTCTGTTATAAAGAAGTAACAAGACTTGTGATTGGTTAATGATGGGTATAGAGTATAAAACAAAGCCATGTATAATGAATGTATAGGTACTAAAACTTTCATCATTGGCTAGTTTTAACTCCTCAAACTGTTCTCCTTCCTCTAATCAAATCTCCAGCATAAAGAGGGTGTGTAAGTTTGTAGCCTGTGATTTTATTGTTTAAAATAAACAGGTTCTTTTTTGAATTTTGATGACCGTGAACCTTCATTTTTTGTTGGTTTTGTTTTGTTAGTGACAGTTCAGTTTTCGCCCACTTCGTTTTTGCTTTTGCATGATGCCATAATTTATCGGCATTGTGCAGGTCACAATGACCATATATAACCAAAAGTATGTAGAGACCATTACATTTGCCTTACAGTAAGCTTCAGGCCTTTGGATTTCTGGAAAAAGGTTCAACAACATGGCAAAAAAATTATAACAATATCATATGTCTTCAGTTTTATTCCTTTACTTTGGAATTGTTAAGTTATAGATGTTTTTGGCTGCTCTGTATGCAGATAATTTGGTTTGTGGTATACAACGTTTCACATGTGCACTTAGACATGAGCTTTTCTATTTTTTTAATGTTTTAATGTAAAAAAAGATTCTCAATGCAGATGCTTATCTTCCATCAAGTGTTGTTTCTTCTTTAGCATTATGGTTCTAGAGGCATGTTGTTCCTCTCTGGTGTACATATGCAGACGGACAGAATGATAAAACCAACCCCTTGACATGTTTGGCACTAATCCGGAGCTCTGCTTTCTTTCACTGTCCCTGTAGGATCCGATTCTGCGTCGTTCAGGAATGTACACAGTGGGCATGGCCTACTGCGGCTCAGGCAACAACAAAGCCATTCGACGCCTGCTGCACGTCGCGGTATGTCCTTTTCCACTCACCGATTCTTCCAGCATTCTTTCTGCTCTGTACAAGGAATGCCATAAATACTGATCTGGATATAAATAGAGGTTTACACAGTAACCATGCAAAGGAAGTTCTATATGTCAGGGAGAAGCTATAGAAGAAGGATTTTAAGCCTGCAGTATCCTCCCTGCAGATGGCAGCATTGTGTGATTTTATTAATAAGACTTCTCACAAGCGCATCATCTTAAGAGTTACACACATACATGTGTTTAGAAAGTGTCCTTTCAGAATGTTTTTATTTCTTAAATATTAGTTCATTATTTGTAGTTCAGTTTGAAACAATTTTCGTCGTATTTATAGGTGAGTGATGTGAATGATGACGTGCGACGAGCAGCTGTTGAGTCCATTGGGTTCATCATGTTCAGGTAGGAGCTCAACTGTTTATAGATTATAGATCTATAATCTATAAAGTGGCCAAAAGAGGCATTTGTTCTTCTTTCTTTCTTAAGATCTAAACATTTAGCAAATTCAGTGGAACCTGTTTTTGTTTTTTTGACTTTGAATATCATCGTGTTCATCGAGTTTTCGGCAGTTGCTTTGGATTCAATAGTGCTCATCAGTATCAAAAATCAGTGTCCATTAAGTGTTTTCCTTGCTAAGTCAAAGTTAGCACTTTACTTTTAGCTCCAAGAACTAAAAAAGTGTACAAATCCAGCAGCTCTTTAAAGAAAAAGAACAGAAAGACAGCATTAAAAAATTCCAGAGCGGCATTAAGATCACTGAAATCGGCCGTATGTACGGGGCAGTGCCATCCACAATGATTTCTATTGTGGCGAAGAAGAAAGCAATAAAAAAGCTAATGTAGACAGATTAAACATGTCAGTTATTACTAATTTGGATCAGAAACAGTTAGATGGTAATGAACATGAATGCGCTTCTGTTAAATGTTCATTTACCATTTATATCTTTAAAATAAATCATTTTAAAAAATAATTTATTAAAGCAATAAGGCACAAGAGGGTGTGGCATTGTGAATAAACCAGGAAGAGGTGTTGGGCACAACTCGCAAGCAGAGTACAGTTACACCTCTTCCTGTGGTTTATTCACAATAATCCACAACCTTGAGTTTCTTATTTCTTTAATAAACCCATTACCAACACACAATGGAAAAAAAAAATCATAAATGCATTGACTGAAAGCAAACTTGCTAATAAACTCACCAGTTTTTTTAAATGAACTGGTTTCTTGAACAATCAAATACTGCCACCTAGTGGCCAAATCACTGAATGCAGTTTATGAAGAACTTTGGAAAGACAAAATATATTTTTTTAATATCTTGCATTTATACGAGTGTGAAGCGGTCAGAGGTGTGGGTTATTGTGAAGGTCATGGCTAAACAAGCTGCTCAGCCAATCAGATTTAAGGAGCGGAACTACCCATTTTATAATATACTGTATATATTTTGTTCTATTTTTATTATTAGACACTACATTCATTCTATAAAATGTGATGTTGGAGCATTTTGAAGCCTCTAGAATGAAATAATTGGATTTAGATTGATTTAAATGAACCTAGGTGCCTTAGTTTTTAATAATTTTGAGTTTCACTGATTGATTGTGGACAGATTAGCAACAAAAGCAGAGGTTTTACTGTATAGATCTCTGTGTTTTGAGTGTGACCACCCTGTAGTGACCATAGAAGAAATAATAACCCATGTGAATGCTCACATTTTGTCATGAGGGATGTGGGGTTACAATGAGTTACTAAAAATCAAAGAGAAAAATAATTTAAATAGTTTTACTTCCTATAAAAAGAAAATCACAAACTGCATTTTTCTCGCATCACTTTTCTGAAAAGGTGATTGATGGATGACCTGAAAATAATTACCTTGCTAAATTAAAAAACAAATCTTTCTTTGTTTAATTGGGAAACATCAGGGCAGGCTCACCACATTTTTCTTTGAATGTATTTTTCTTTCAGACTTTAAAATGAGGAAATAATTTGAATAGCTAGTTGGGTGTGGTATGGGTGTATTTGTTTTACATTAACAGTATAAAACTATTACATGAATGTACTTTTAAATTCTCAACATAAAAAATGATCGATCAGAGATTTAAACACTAATGTTGCTTTACTGTTCATCCAAATTCAGAATTTGTTGAAGGTGGGAACCCTTCGAAATATAGTTCAACCCGATATTTTCTTTCATCTGTAAGTTTCTTTGGTGGAATATCCAGTAACGATGGCATCCATAGTAGGATGTTGCGACCTCCTCACTGACCTGACCGAAACTGTTTATAAAGGTCTCCTCCCCTAAAAGCTCATTCTATAAAGTTAATTCTGTTTGGCTCCTTTTTGGACAAATCCTGTCTTCCGTCCTCCAGTCGAGCCTGATTAATCTTTCTGCACTTGTGCGTGTATATATACAACTGTAAGATTCCTCCCATTCTTCGGGAATATTTTCCTAATGTGTTCGGAGTGTCTGTTTAGCGGGATGTTGCTGGTGCTGGGTTTCGTTCTTTTTCCTGCTGACCTCGTCTCTGGATTCGACTCCGATGGCTGATCCGTGTTCGTATTGTTTTAAGTCTCAGTCAGCTGATGTCTCCCTCTTCTTGTGCGAGTTGTATTATGGGTCCTTAGGCACTCTAGCTGTACTTTTAACAAGTACCCCTTTCACTGAGCTGAAAGTTTCCTTACAAAGCTCTTTAGTCTTGCCTGTGTTGGAGAGGTTTAGGTCTGAATTGTGTCTGTTGACCGGTTAAACAGGACCATCAGACGGCTGGCTTTAATGCAGGTAACGACTTGATTAGGAGCGTCTCTCAATATGGTTTTGTTTTTGATATTCTCGCTCACCGGTGCCATTCTTAAACTTGTGAACCGAGTAGCTTGATGTATGGACTGAACACAGGCAGTCTGGATTTACATTTTCAATGAAGGTAGATCCGGTGCCTTTTTGGATCTGGTTAGGAAGGTGTGCAGAAATCAAACTGTTACTGTGACATTAATTAAAACCGTGCCAATAAGAAAACCAAAAAGCCTTTTCTTTGAAGTACCTGAGACATTTTTGAATGCAACTGTAAAAGACTGCCTGTTTTGCTTAATGAAACTTCATAGGCTCACATTTATTTTAAAATAAATCAGATTTTTGGGTCCAGCCTTCCAAACAAACAAGAACCCTTAATCTTAAAAGCACAAAATCATTTCACCCTGTGTTAGGATGCAATTTCCTTTTGTCCTCCCTGCACGACTAAAGATCCAGTGTCTTTATTTAGCTCGGTATGAAATCATTCATTTGGTGATCATGAACAGTGTATGAAGTACATGTTTGAGTGGAGACGGAGTCCTTGAGCTCTTTAGTAATCCTGAGTCCATTTAGCGCTCAAGCTTTGTTTTGCCTGGAGTTTATGGATCCGATTCCCTGCTGTTCTCATGATGTTCCAAAGTGCATTTGTCCAACTCTAGCTGGCTGTAGAAGGCTCGCCTGAAGCTCAAGTCATCTAAAAACTGTTTACGGAGAATGTTTGACTTTTTTTTGTTGCTGAAACTATGGAAAGTCTGCTGAGCTCATGGAAATCCCTCATTTTTCTTTCTCTTTTTCTGTTTTGATTAAATAGTTAGACTGTTTTCCTTACAATGCTGTTGCTGATTTTTACCTTGAAATCCCGAGATGTTTGTCTCATGTCTAAATGGGTTCTGCTTAATGACAGGGAACCCTCCTAGAAAAGCAACACACGAGGTTGTGTAATTAGAATCTAAACAAATGGCAAATCCTTTTTTGCTCAGATTGCTTCTGTAGTGCTAGTCCTTCAGCCCATTCATGGACATTCTGCGCTGTAGTTTCATCACGGGTCACATCTCAGAGGAAATTGATTGTGTAGTTACAGTAACCATATTAGATTAAGGATTTCTGTTCTGACCTGTTATGTTGTGACCTCCATGATGCAGGCCTTCCAAAGGGCTTTATTTTGCATTTTGTAATTACCCTTAGGGACATTAGCAGAGACCGTGTCCTCTGTATGACCAGACACCTCATAGAAAAAGAAAAACATCCTCGTTGTGTGTGAGCCAGTGGTCCTGAAGGCTCAGGTCGGATACGTCGTGTATTAGAACAAAAAATACAGACAGATGCAGATGTTCTCTTCCATCCCCTGTTGATAATGGCACATATTTAAGTTTCACTGTGCAGTGAAGGTTCATGGGATTCCAGGCTTTCTGGATCAGTATGTGTAGCATGTATGCTCTTAATTTCCCGTTTGCACAGTTAAGTTACATTAGTTTTAAATTCGCAGCCAAAATCGTAGCGTTTTAAAGTTAAGCTGCATTTTTTTAAGCACTAGCTCTTAAAAAAAGTAAACTTTTGATTTATGTATGATGTTGGTCCCTAGTTTAAATGTTTACTATATATTTTTTAATTGTGCAAAACATTGTACATTTTGTTTTTTATTATTTAGTCCTTTTCTATACAGATTAAGCTCATATCTTTATTTTAGTTCTAGTTCCAATTTGTGCTGTTAAATAACTTCTTCTTTTCAAATTTTGCAATTATGGTTTAAATTGTGTGTGAAGATCTGCAGAATGTATTGTTTCAAAGTTTTGGATTTAAAACCTTATTCTGTGCAAGATGGGTGGAAATTGTAAGCATGTCATATTTATAGTTTTAGCATTTGTTTTGTAATTGCAAAATATTTGAGCCCATTTTCACTTCTTACTGAGATTTAAAGAGAGGGGTGTAGTAGCTCAACCCATGAGCAGGACCCTTAACTCTTATTGCTTCAGTGGTGGTTGTATATGTTGGGTGCATGTATATCAGTTTGCATAAGTTTCTGCAAAAGTAATGACCTAATGTAATGTGAGGGGTAACAGTTAACGTGTTTAATAATTCGGCTGTTTTGTTGGAGACGACTTCATTGATGTCGAGTAAAACAACTTGCCCAAGGCTTTTTCCAAAAATATTAACCTTAACTGATTAATGACTTCCAGCATAGAATAGCATTAAAATAATTGTATTTTTTAGCTTGAGTAAATTTTAAAAGTTATGAACGTAAAAGACATTTTTAAAACCAGCGTTAGTAAATATTACCATTAACGACATCCAGAGCATTTGATTAACAATGTCTCAAAAAACTTTTCCCAACTAATATAGTCTTGATCATACCATTGTCCAAAGCAGCTTGATTTACTTACCACCCATTTTTAATTTTTAATATTTTTTGTCTTAAATGTTACCGCAACCCTATTTTACTCACATCATTAAGGTGTTAAACAGCCGTATGATGTCGTGATTTTCATGACAACCATGCACTGATAGTTTCATGTCCTTAAGTTCCTTTTTTTTTTCTGTGTAAAAATCAAAGTTTGTATAATAATCTTTCCCTCATTTATTCCAGTTGTAGTCTGTAAAGTGAATAAGAATAGATTCCGAAAATAGAAACAAGTTACACTGATTTAGAGAATAAACACCCGCCAAGTTAAATGTCTTAGAAATGACCGCTACAAGCTGGTGATGCCAACCCCAGGTTTGGTGCCCTCAATTTCTCTTAGGTGCAGAGTAGTCAAAATGAAACCCGTGGAAGAATGTTTTGGAGGACGTCTTCGCGGTGAGCTTTGATATCCCACGCTTCCGATGCCGTTTATTTCAAGTTTAAAAGTCCGTTTTGGTGACCGGAGGTTATTTTTATAAGAGCGTCTGGTGCGAAAATTGCAGGTGATGTAGCGGGTAAAAGCTTTTCGGAAAGTCTTGTTAAAAAGCGTGTAGACCAGCGGGTTAACACCTGATGAGATGTAGCCAACCCAGACAAAGATGTCCATGAGATGCCCTATAACACTATTGTTGCAGTAGAACACCGACGTCACATTGGTGATGAAGAAGGGACACCACATGACTACAAACAACATAAATACGATTCCCAGGACCTTTGAGGCTCTCTGTTCGGTGCTCAGATTTTGCATGCATCGCTTTCCTATCGTGGACATTCTCCGAAAAGGCATCGTTTCACCCGTAATAGAGTTTGGTGGCGACTTTAGTGGGTCCTTGTTAATTCTGTCCAACACGTTGGATTCTTCTGCCTGAGATGAAACAGGCTCTCCTCTTTCGAAGACCGTGGACACTTCCGGCCTAAAGCGATAAAACGCATTGGCTCTTAGCAGATGCACTTTCTTGCGAAGCACTTGAATGGTCAGTAGGTAGATGATCATCATTATTATGAGCGGGATGAAGAAAGCTGCCATGGAACCGAATAGCTTGAAGTCTTTGAAGCCATTGATTGTCAGCAGGCAGGTGTGGTTTTCATTAAACGTGATGTTGTTTGGCTCATCTGTACTTGTTAATCCTTTGATTGGTATGGGGATGGCGATACCTGTTGAAGGAGATGATAAATGAGCATTATATAGTATTTTACCAAGGAGAAATTTACAAGTTTTGCTTGCTCTTTTTTTTTTCGTCTCTGAGATAAAATAGCAAGTTATGGGCTTTACAGCTAGCTTTGCAAGATGAAGCAGTCCTGAAAATAAACGAACCATTTGTTGTTGGGAAAGGCCATCGTGACACCGGCTGTAGATCTTCAAATAGCATGGCTTGAGTAGGTTCCATAATTTCAGCTACCACTGTCTGGTTTTACTCAGTAATGCTGCTTTGTCAAAGTAAGAGTATATGTAGTTTCATGCCGGGACACGGTGTGCATGGCCATTATTGAAGTGACAGTGCACAAGATCTGCCTTTCATGGATCGAAAAACACGTCCGGACCTTCAGCAGCGCCAAATGTTTTTAGTTCTCCAAACATCTCCGTCAAAATGATCACCTGAACCTCGGCTAACGAGCAGCTCGCACTAGGTGTTTAGTGTTCTTCCAGAGAAAGTCATTACATAACAAAGACCAGATCTTTACAGAGTGATTGTGAAGTGCAAGAACCAGATTTTATTGCTTATTATCATCATTAATGAATATTTGCTCGGGAATGCACAGTTGATGTTTTTTTTAAAGTGGCAAAGTAGATCCAGATTCTGGAACTTGTGCCAACAGACAACTGGTTTTTAAGAGCTTGGCTCACATTGTTCTGTGGATGGAAAGGTGTGGAAGTTTTCTTGGCAAGTGTTTGTATCTCTTGTGGCAATCAAATAAACAGCAGTGCGTACATTGCAACTAGCTGTCAGTTACCTCTAAGTGGCACAAAGCGGCTGACTTGCCAAAACGGTCGTCTCCTGATCAGATAAAAGCTGCTCGAGCTAAACACTCGTTCCTGGTTCTAAGCGTTTCTTCAGCATTCAGGGAAACGGGAGAATTTATATTATACTATTGAGGAAGCAAACAGAACAATCTTGTACATGTTACTCCGAAATAATGTGGCTGGCTCGGGATTGTACTTTTTTGAAAAATCACTTCAGCTTTAACCGTGAGAATGTCTTACCAATGGAGATGAACCAGACCAGGGCGATTTTGGCCAGGGCTTTTGATCGGGTCTTGTTCCGGCTGTGCTGTATGGGCTTCTTGATGGCGATGTAGCGGTCAAGCGAAATGGCACATAGGTGCATTATCGATGCCGTGGAGAATAAAACATCCAAAAAGAGCCAAATGGGACACAAGAAATCAGGAAGCGGCCATCTTGATTCTGAAAAACAAAATAATAATAATGAACGTGGTATGCTTACATACAAATTTGTACTTTCTGATTATAACTTGTAAAACTGCGTCCAGTAACAGTCCAACTGCTGGTTTCAGTTCTTTCAAGTTCTTTAGTAAGGTGCTAGTTGAGTGTTGAATCTAACGATGAGCTTGGATTTGCATGAGACGGATCACACCTCATAAATTATCCAAGTTCCCCATGCTGTCCTGAAG
>JAOUQT010167174.1:22642-42056 GCA_025769995.1 Xyliphius kryptos
CCCCCCCCCCCCCCCCCCCCCCCCCCATACAAGACCCATCTACAAAAATGTATATGTAATTCTCATTTTATTTGTTGGTTGAAGCCAAGTAGCAAATCCTGTCTGAATGTAATCAGAACCTGGTTCATCACTGACAAGCTTTTTGACGTGTTCCAGCACGGTCGTCCGATTTGTGTACTAAATATTATGACACATGGTGAAGAGAAATTAAGTTTTGTGATAAATGGACCTGATACATTAGACCCTGTATGCAGCCTTGTTTTCAACTTCTTTAAAAACGTGTTTCCCTCTCGTGTATCTGTTGCACTACAGCTGAATAATGTCCAGCCTTTCCCATTTTCTGAAGTTTTTAGATTTAGGAACCAATGTGTGTGTTTTTATTTTTTTACCTGCACCACCCTGATGGATTCAGGAGAACCAGTGGTGCCTTTAAATGCCCTTTATTCTATTTAGCAGTGTATCTTTACTTATAAAAACCAAAGCCCTCACTGACCCACTCACCCATCACAAATGTTCATCCTCAAGGCATCGTGATTCCCTATTATGTTCTTAGAAAAACTTGGGTACTTCTCACCTTCCTAAGTTCTATGGTTTGTTTGAAATCCCCATCAAACCCTCTCAGGATCATGTCTAGGTCTTCCCGAGTACCTACAGATCTGAAACTTGGCTCCTTCATTCCCGAACATGTCCTTTAAATGATTAACTGCTTCTCAGTCTCTTGAAATCATTGGTTCGTTCTGTATCCCAATCGAACGCAAGAGGCATTAGAGGTGTATTAGTAAGATAAAGGTCAAGGCTTCTGTGCAGACACATATCCCAACTTGTTTGGGGTCAGAACACTAGGTCAATACAGCACCCCGGAGCAATGAGGGTTAAGGGCCTTGCTCAAGGGCCAACATTGGTAACTTAAATGGACTCGAGATTTAACCCACAACTGTTTTAGCGTTTGAAGTTACAGCATGTG
The DNA here is from genome assembly GCA_025769995.1 of Xyliphius kryptos. Lineage (NCBI taxonomy): Eukaryota > Metazoa > Chordata > Actinopteri > Siluriformes > Aspredinidae > Xyliphius > Xyliphius kryptos. Next base: position 23,607 of record JAOUQT010167174.1, read on the forward strand.
TAGTAGTTTCAGATAACAATCCACTGAATAACACTTGCCCTGACCAATATGGCAGCTGCATTGCTTTTCTTAACAGCTGTGATCAGTGTGGCCACTGTTGACTTATAAAAGGAAAAAGAACTTGCAGGTGATTTTTACTCTATTAAAATACATTTTTTATATACTGTTACTTGTTATTGATTTTCCTCAACATGCTCCACAGTGCACCTGCCATTAAGACTTTCCCCAGAAGGAGGGGTGGTTGTATACTTTGGACCACATGTGGTATAAGGGTTCAATCTGAGGCTCTAACTGTAAATGTAAGTGATCTCAGAGTTTCCTCTCTTTATTCTTCAGCTGTAAGGAACGGTCAGCTGGGTTATTGTTTTCTCCTCAGGCGTCTGTAGCTTCTCGACTTCCAAGTCTGACATTTGCCATTTGAATATTTCTTTTCAGTATCGATGAATCCCATCCCGGGCAGTTTTCAGCGTCTTGTTTTGATTTTCGCTCGAGTGCTTTTGTTTTGCAGCCAGTCACTGAACTGACTGAATGTTGTCTGACTTTGCTCTCGCACATTTCACCCCGAAAGGGAACCGTTTTAATTCCTTATTGTGTTGACACTAAATCCTGCGATCAGCTGCTTCACAGATGTGGAGACGGACACGGCGCTCTGCTTCTGCTCAGCTCACAGGCAGTCGGTTTTTCATTTAGTTGTTTGCTTAAATAGGGATTACGTGTGATTGTTTCAGTAAAGCTTGCATATCAAGACCATTCTGTGAAATCTTAGCAAAAATAACTTCATTATATAATAATAATAATAATAATGATGCCACATTTTATAAGCGACTTTCATAACTCAAGGTCACTTGACAAAATAAGAATTAAAAACAAAACACACAAATGGGCAAAGAACATACTAAAGCACACAACTTACAGGAGACAATAGAGTAGAAATCATAGAGATGAGGTTATTTTGAACAGATAAGTTGAGTCTAGATTTAAAAAGAGGAAGATGCATCCAACTAGAGCTGCCTACAGCTGCCATAATAACAATAATGACAATGAATAAGTTGAGGTTTAGGTATATATTTGGAACGTTTTAATTAAATTTAATGGAACTCTGACCAATTTTGTTCTACACAAAAATTCAGTAAATCAAAATTTAAAATGTACAAGAGCTTATTTGTTGAGTCAGTTATAAATGAGCTGATTTGTCCAAATCCAGACTTCGATTCACTACAAGCACAGGGCCAATAACATACAGTTGGCATAACATAATTTAGAGAAAGTGCAGTAGATTGGGGGAAACGAACACAAGGCTGTACATTTTAAGGGCTGTTGTGTATCATAAAGCATCTGACTGAACCTACAGCTGCCTTGTGAACCAAGTACCAGATAAACATTAAACCTCGATGCTCAGCACTGCAGTAATACGGCCTCAGCCACCAGCATCCTGTAGCGGTACTGGCATCCATAGGTACTTATGATGCTGTCATTTTACTCTATATCTAGGACATAAAGGAGAAGATGTCTCGTCATTTCATGTAACGGTCAGTGGGAGGCTGCCGGGATCTTCCAAACGCAGTGCTGTAGGTGTGTTTAAAACTAAACCGTGATTAGACACAGCTTTTATAAACTATCTGCACCACAGCGTCTGATTCACTCGCACCAGCACGGCACACACGCGTCATTGCGCTGCTGAGAATCCAGATTAGATTAAATTCAACTTTATTGCCAATCAATCACTGGGCACACACTCCCTCACGCAGCCACACACAGGGACTATACAGCGCAATTTAGAACATTCAGTTTACTTTACATCTATGTTTTTGGACTGAGGGAGGAAACCCACGTGGACATGGGGAGAACATGACAACTCCACCCAGTTTGGGATTCGAACTGGGAACCCCCAGCACTGAGAGGAGAACATGCTAACCATTAAGCTGCCGTGTATGAACATATATACATAAATATAAACATTATGTACATGTGTAAAGGGGAAATATGAGATATACAGTATTATAGGTTATATATAAGAATGTACATATATTGAAATTATAAAATAAACATATGAGATATGCAGTAATAGAATTATAGGTTTTCATATACACATATTGCAAAATATAAATATGTAAAAATAATGGAAATGGATTCTAATCAGGTGGTAGTAACCGGGACTAACCAGGTAAATATCACATCGTGTAATTACAGGATTATAATGTATATGGCAGGCTGTACTGACCAAATGGACCGCAATAGGTGAAAAAAGTAGCACTTTCCACTTTCTTACTAACCTTCTCTTAACAACATGCATCGTGCAAAATTCCACAGTATAGTACGACTCTGTGATTCAGAGTTAGATTGTTGGCCTACGGTAAAGCTGCATTATGTGAACCGTGGTATAGTGAGGGAGGACTGTCTCTAATGAAGTGGCCTGTGAATGTTACAGTGGGCCCATAAGGAACTCTGTATCCTGTAACGGCTGTATCCCTGCGCTCTGCAGCCCGTCCTCTGTGCTTCGGCTCGTGATGAACGAGCAGTCACTGAACTCCAAACATATCTGTTATTATTCCTTCTCAGTCCTGATAATATGATTTGATTACTCCTGAGAATTCACCCTTCTGGTAAATTTCGCCTGTTTCCAGTGAAAACCCTGGAACCGCTGAGTGTTTAGAACTGATCTGCAGTCTGTTCCAGACCCGGGTTATTCCTTCCTCCCGAATCACTGATCTGTCCGGTTGTATATTTGGATCGCTTCGTTAACGTCAAGTTTTTTAACGCCACTCTTGTTTCTCAAAGTACGGTATTTCTCAGTTTTAAGTGCGTATGGGATTTTAAATCCTGAGTGGAACTCCTTTTTGGGAGGAATTGCATTTGCTCACCAGTTCTGTCTGGGTTTCCTCTGGGAATGCTCAAATTTTCTCCCACATTCCAAAGACACGACAAGGTAGATTGGAAATTACCTGGTCAAAACTGTACTGGTCAACTTTTTATGCCAAAAATATCTCGCCTGTGGGTCCAATTTTATTTAAACATTTAATCATATGAAATTAACCTCTTTCTCGTTTATTCACAATAATGCACAACCTCGAGTGCCTTATTGCTTTTATAAAACGGTGAGCAGCACACTATAATAAAAAAACAAGACTTGATTCATACATGCATTTATTAAAAGCAAAATTGCTAATAAACTCTCCTTCTGAAACATTAACCAGTCCGTTTTAAAAAAAATAACAATTCAATACTGCCATCTAGTGCCCAGATTACAGAACACAGTTCTTGGGAAAAAAAAGGAAAACAATATATTTATAGATCACCCCACATGAATCATCTGTCCTGTGTGGCTCCTGACCATTACAGATCAATATATTTAAGTTTGGGTGCTTTTATCTAAAGCGACTTACAGGTATCCTACTAAATAGTTGGTTTTGGAACACAGTGTTAGCCCAACCTAGCCACTGAGCTGCCTCGATAAATAATGCATAATTACTAGATGTCTTAAAACTCGTGTAGCTAGTGGTCATTGTGTCGCTCATGATGTCATTAAGTGGAACTTATAAAATTAACGGCGATTGTAGAAATAAGTAAGTGTATCTAATAAATCTGTATTAACAAATAATCCACTGTTTCTAATTTATGTTTTCGGCTCGCACCGGATTCAGTTAGGCACCGTTATGGGATCTGAAAAATGTCAGCCTGAGAAACACTTATGAATTTCAAAGCTCTTTTTATTACCTGCCTGCAGGTATTTACAACACTGTGTGACACAAATATATCATAGATTTATAAAGCCTTTCACTTTTTAGACTTGGTATGCTTGCCATTTAGTTTACCCAGCCAGCGTGCCGTCTACCGAGCACACAGTCAGAACTAAATAACGTCCTGAATAAATAAGAGAAAGCTTAAAGCCCTATTTTTAACCATGTTTTATTATTATTGTTGTTTTTTTTCCAACTGTGTCCCCCATTTCATTTCACAGCAGCTCATACTTAACCTTGTCATCTGCCAGAACGGCAAAACCAAGTTGTACGTTCTGTCTAAATTCAGGTTTCTTGCCGTAAATAAAAGCGCACTGGGGGTCGGGTTCTGACTAGTTACTTTGGAGTTACTACTCCAGCTCACGCTGTGTGTTCTCCAGCTTCAGGGGAAAAATAAAAACCCACAAAGCTGGAAAATAGTAGAAGGTTAAGGTTGGAACCGAAAATCTGTAAATATGTGCCGAATCATTTTCTCTTGTAAACAGTTCCTTGTTTTAGCACCTGGACTTTGTCATAAATCACTGACTCCCAATTAATCTAATTAATGGGGAGTAATGAACTGGTACTGAGGCTGGCGGGAGGTTGTGTTGGAGAGGGGCAGTAGTGTAGATCGGTGGAAGCAACAGCTGCACTGCAGGAATGTCTCTTCTGTGGAGTTAATGCACGCAAATCTGAGATAAGAATGTAGACGCCAATGCTATCTTGTTCAGAAATCTCCTCCTGTGGTGGGAAACGTTTTATTATTGTTTTCTGTGTTCTGGCTTGTTTTTGTTTTGTTTTTTGTACAGAGGGCTGTACTGAGGTTCACACCTGCCATAAAGGTTTTATTGTCCAATAATCATTAGTATTTTTATTTCTAAGTGTATTAATAATGAAGAAACCCATCATTATCATAGTAAGATTTTTTTTTTTTTTTAAGTGAAAGCGATCTTTTTGTCTCCACGGCACCGGGGGAGCAATTGGGGTTCTGTGCTTTGCTTAAGGGTGCTTCAGTTATAGTGCATGGTGGGACTGAGAGTCAAACTGGGGACCTAACGACAAGCTTACGATGTGTTTTAATAATCTCATCTCTGTAAATCTGGTGATGCCATAAAAGTTTAACCCATAAAACCACCTGTACGTGTCCTGCTGCTCAAGTTCTTCCACTGAAATTTCATCCACCGAACACTGTTTGCTGTTCATGCTCTTGATTTTCATCAGGTGGGAATGTCTCGGGGCATGTGTCTGAGCATGCCGGGGCCCCCTCCTCCTCCCCCCGCTGGACTGCACTCACCCTGGGCTTGATCTTTCAGCTCGGAGCTCTCTTACATCATCAGGATGTTCGTTTGTGGGTTGAAGAAAACCCTTCTTGCACCATAGTTAACTATCCTGACGTGTGCAGTTTGTTTGATTGGTTGATTTTGTGTCATAATTAGGTGTTTTCATTTGTGTGCTACATATTAGAATATTTTTAGCGAGAAAGGCAGTTTGCAGATTTATTAACTCTCAATTCACTTTCATAAGAGAGATCGCACCATTGTGATAACTTGAGTATTGTTAATTAAATTCAATCCTGTTTGCTTTACCTTGTGCATTGTAGAAAAGCTACTGGCTGCCTTGAGTTTCCTTCTGAGAGCAATAAGCTATCTATCCATCCTACTGTCCAGATATTAATTGTTTGTTTTGTTTTAACAATATGGTTTGGGAATTTCCCCATTGTGGGACGAATAAAGGCCAGTTATGTCTCTCTGCTGTCAGTTTTCAGCCATGAGTGCTGATCACACTAGATACTTGTTTGGGTTCAACGTCATGTCTGGACTTTGGGGGGGGGGTCGTGTTGAGATGCTCAGGTACGATTTGGTATGAAAATTTACACTTTGACGTCAAGTTGCCGACGTCCTGCTTTCCCTCAAGCTGCCGTAACCTTTAGATTGTAGCACATTTTTAACGGACGCGTAAATGTTTTACTGCTTTTCAGTTCTGACATTCTTATTTATGCGCTGAAGCTGAATTTGCTGCATTTATTTGCCTTGGCTCATAAATAACACAGCAAGTCTAAATTGTGTTCCCTCTCAGAGTTGTTTTTTCCCCCGATGTTGTTGGTTATGAGGAGAAAATGTTATGTAATCTGGTTTGATGCATAGCATTAATATGATTCATATGAACGTAATTTCATGAACCTGCTTGCTCTGAACCTGCAGGATGACTTCCCCTTCGTGAGAGTTTTATTTCCTTGTTTTGTCACTCTTATCGTTCGCTCTGTTGTCATGTGGTCCCTGGTTACAACAAAGTCGTACGACCATCGTTGTGTCACTCAAACTGTGGCCACGAATTGAGGCATCACTAGAATTGGAAACTTGCACCCCAAGTGTAGCGGCTGACCAAATCCGAGTGGATAAGCATTACAATGGTGAACTTTACACTTGTACACCAAAATTTAGTTACAGTAACGAGCAACGCTGATGCTACTGTGAACGAACATTTATTTAAAAAGAAAATTCCAGGCATCTTTGTGGTCATGGGGCGGTAAAAGATCAATAAACAGAGCACAGGAAATAAAAGAAAAGAAAACAGTTTGGTACGTTCAGCATGATTTACTGGTTCGTACAGAACCCCAATAACAAAATTATTGTATATCACTCAGATAAACAGGAACATCAAAAGCCAGAACGTCCGGTCCAACATGATTGCCAGTATGCATGATAGATGTGTACACACACACACACACACACACACACACACACACACACTAAATTCTCATGAAAAGATTTTTCAGAGTAAAACGCAGCCTGTAAATAAAATTAAAAAAAAACTGCTTGTGGTTTTGAGATGGGATGTGAGTGTCATTTGACCCTAGTTTTTCCAAAAATGTACTTTTAGCCTGTTGATGCTCAGTACTGACTCCATGATCCATAAGTTTAACCTGTAAACATGCTTTTTTGAGATTCCTTCTGCCATTACAGATCAATTATGTAATAAAACCATAATGCACGAGAAGGGTGTGACCTTTGTAAATAAATCACGGGTTTTCCAGAATTTATTCAGCTTTGAGAGTCTTATTGCTTAAAGAACATGTATTCAAGGGGAATTGGCTGCTCCAAATCGCTCCTATAGTGCGAGTACGTGCCCGGCTCACGGATGGACTTGGCCCCCGGGATACTAGTCTCTAGTATAGGATTAAGCAGAAGACAATAAAGCAATCAGCTACATGAAGGCGTACATTATTGTGAATAAATCACGGGAAAGAGGTGTTCTGATTTATTCACAATAAAGCCAAAAAATCTACTGGCCAAATAACAAAAATTAGTTTAGGAAACACTTGTATTAATACGAATATGAGGTGTGTGGTGTTGTCACTAATGTCAGGGAAATTACACTTTTTTTTTTGTCTGTTTTTGTCCCCATAGTTTAACTTCCTAGTTGGTGATGTGCTTAACTGGTTGTGAGGTTGTGAAGTCAGGACATTAGTCACAGTGGGTCAAGTGGCTGAAATGTGTTTTTAAACTTACTGTAGAGTACTGTAACAAGAGCGATGGGCATTACCAACAGCCCCACCAGCAGGTCAGCCACAGCCAGGGACATGAGGAAGTAGTTAGTTGCATTTTGAAGCCCGCGCTCCAGAGAGACCGCTAGTATGACCAGGATGTTCCCAGCGATGGTGGGCAGTATGACCATAAAGATCGGCAAAGAGGCCCAGTTCAGAGGCCGCTCCCCTCCATCGGGAGAAGACATGCCGCTCTGGCTTTCATGGGGTTGACACGACATGCTCTGCCTTTTTCCTGGGACCCGGCCAGCATTGTCCCTCCACGGCTGCTGGGAGAGGGAGAGAGTGACTCAGTGAGTCAGTACATAAGAATCAAAAACTTCTCGCTCTATAAAACTGTAAGATCTAGTCTTCTGTACCGTCTGATCTTCTGCTTTCAAGAAATCATTCAATGCAGCAGCAGATCCTCATTCATTTAAAACTGTTAGGGTTTTTTTTTTTGATAAATGTTTCTATTATTTATTATATATTAAACATATTTAGTCATTTAGCAGATGCTTTTATCCAAAGCAACCAGCTGCACTGTAGAATCCTCAAACCCTGAGCATGATCCCATCTGTCTGCTAAATTTAATTTTCTTTTTTTCTGACAAGATACCAAACCATCAGTAAAAATGGTTAAATCAGCAATATCTCTGTTCTCCCAAAAATCTTGCCGAGTGTCACATCAGACTTTATAAATCCTTAAGGGTGGCAGGCGCTTCAAAAGTTATACCCTCCTGTATTCTTGTGTGAATACGGTTTAAACTGCTGTGATTTATTACTTCGATAACATCAGAGAAACAGTGCAGGTATGTATTTAATTTAGTTTTGATTGTATCTTTACTCATTTACTACAGTTAAAAAAAAAAAAAGGTGTACATTGCATAAATCGCTTCATTAACATTTTGTGATTCTGAATCGATTCTTTGACTTTGATTTGATTCCTTAAATTGCACCTCTTGGATTCTGCTCATTATTTTTTCTAAAGCGTCGTAAATCCATTACCAAGGGGAACATTTTTCTTACCCTCACACAGTCCAAAAACATGGATTCAAGGTAAATTGGCTGCTCTAAGTTGCCCCTGTAGTCTGTGTGTGTGAGGTGAGTGTGCCCAGTGATGGATTGGTGCCCTGTGCTGGGTGTATATGCCCAGCACCCAAGGTGTTCTCCCCTGGAGAGATCCTCCTCTGTAGAGGATTAAGCGGAATAATATTAAACTATTATCCCACAGTCCAAAAACATGGATTTAAGGTGAGTCTGCTGCTCTAAATTGCCCTGTGTGTCCCAAGCCCGGTAGAGGGGGAGAGTTGTGTCAGCATGAAACACTTTGCCAGGTCTAATGTGTGTGAGTTCATCACTGTGATGCCTCCTGGAAATGATAAAGAGTATAACGGTGAAAAAAGAAAGTAATTAGTAAATGTTGTTTTACACCTGCCGTGTTTTATATACGAGTTACTGAAGTGTAATGATGGTTGAATAGTTAAATCCATCATTTTTTAATAGTTTTCTCGTGGGTTATATATTTATGGTTCTGTATCTGCTCTCCACGCTCATGTTCTTATCTCTGTTCGGATCGACATTCATTATTATAAAGCACCTCAGCTCTCCCATGGCTGTCGTTAGTCCTGAAGCTCAGAGAAATAATTCAGTAAGGAAGTGAAGATTTGCCATCATTACAGTTCCTGAACTCTGACATTTCAGCTGTTAATGAAATTGGATTCATTAGGGTTGATGATGAACTCTGGTTAATGATTTGTGAATGAAACCGACTTCTGAATCACATGGGTTTGTGGAGATCTTGTGGTTTTTGGTGTTCAGAGGTTTTTAGATGATGCTTTTTTACATTACAAAGCTGAAATGATTCAGAATACAAGATCATCTTTAAATATGAGTTTCATTCTGTTGTAAACTTTCTCTTTTAAATATCTGGGTTTTCTTATTATTGTTTAAGGATTTAAGGATCTTCTAGCAGCAGTTTCAAAAACCTAAAATGAATTAAAAAAAAAATACAATTCAAAACTTTCTTACCTTCAGCTTCTCCCAACAAGCTCTCTGTCTGTTTGCTTAATGTCACCACATCTCTTTTTTTTGTAATCTCCAGAACAACTTGAGTCACAGTTCTCCTCTCTTTAGGTCAACTATCCACACATTTTATAGGACCACGCATGAAAACTAATAAAATAAAATATTTGCAGGAAAAGATCCAGAGATTATCTCAGTCCTGCTCCGGCGTTGAAGTATTTATCTCCTTTGTCCTCCGGGTCGATTGGATGAATTTCCAGTTGTGCTTTGCATCACCTACTGCAGCACTGATGTTCTCACTTCTCCCCGTCTCCCTCTCTCCTCCTTCTCTCGCTCCCTCGTCCTGCCTCCCCCGTATAGCAAGTCCAACCACAAGAGTGTGTTCGCTGGATTAATGCCAGCAGTTCTTGGGAGGTAATTTCCCTCCACACAGCCCATCTACCGTTTATCGCTCGCGGCACTCGACTTTACTTGGAAAGAGCCCTATTTTACGCCACTGACGTTCCTGGTTTACAAATGTCTTTATTAATCACACATCGTAAATGGCTTGTTTGATTCTGCAGGCCTCGTGTTTGTTCTAATTATCTGAAGAAACAGACGGGAATTACGAACACGCTTCTCTTCTGCACAATTTCCACCAAACTAAACTTTCCCCTCTGTGCAGCAAACCTGAATTTGGGCAGAATTTAGGGGGTCTGCTGCAGGACAGTCGTTCTGAGTCGTTATTTTGAACTTCAGAATTATAAATTCATCTCGATGTGGATGTACGTCAGCCGTGTCCGAGATGATTGTCTGTAATTATAACAACGTCCTGCATATGGGTTTGAATCGTCGAACTGCTGCACGGTGTGTGTTCTGTCTTCACATCTGTTGCCCACCTTGCCCCAGAAAGCTCAGGGGCCTGCTCCTTTCTAGTGTTTACTTTAAGTTCAGACTCGGTCGCTGATTTGACTCAACTGTCATTTTGGTCCACACACTTTTTACGAGACACTTAAAAGTGTGCCATCATTTTTCAGTACCTGGTTTTTATTTCCTTTTTTAAGACTATGCTTCATAGAACCCCATGTTGGGGTACACTTTAAAGACTCTCAATCTTATTTCTTGTTCACGTTCTCCCTCACTCGCACACTCTCACTTGTTAATATCCTATTTTTACAAGTGCTAAAATAACTCCATGTCCAGGACTTCCTTTTGTTTGTTCAGTTTGCCACTGCAGAGTTCTGTGTCTGGTTAACACCGCGCTCTCTCTCTCTGCTCCTGGAGTGTGTCAGCCGCTGTCTTTTGTTTATTAAAGTGGAGAAGAGGGCAAAATAAAATTAAAAGCAGACGAAAACAAGCAATAGAGCACTTTCAGAGGCATTCCATATCGGAGCTCGAGAGTCCCGTACTGTTTGCAGAGTATTATGACTCAGCTCTTCAGAGAGGGTTAAATAATCCCTAGCTGTACCTCAGAATAAGTGGAAGTAGAGATTGGACCCATGAGAGAGTTTATACTCAGGTTTCAGCCTTGTTCTCTCCTCTTGAACAAGACGATCTGTCTGCAAAAGCTGCCTCAGCAGACGGCGCCCTCAGTTGAGTTGTTGAATTTTTAAAGTCAGATGCAAAGTCTAAATCCAATCCCCGCTGAAGCAAAAGGTATTTGGTTTTGAACAGATTTATCTTAAGGAGGTCATTTGGAATCTGTTCTTCTGTCAGAGAGCAGATTGCATTGTGCTACTCACTCCTACACGCTGGGAAATACACGCTTTTTATTCTTTTTACTCAGTTAATTGAATTGTATCGTCTAGCTGTGACATTATTCACAATAAGCCACACCCCTGACCGCTTCACATTCGTATAAATGCAAGTATATGTGTTCCTGAAATTTTTCATAAAATGCGTTCTGTAATTTGACCACTAGATGGCGATATTTTATGTTAACGAAACTGGAAACCTTTTACGACTAAACTAAACACATTTATGAATCCAACCTTGTGGTTTTATTATTGTAGGTTGGTAAGCATTTTAATAATAACCGTCGAGCCTAAAAACACCTGGAGTTTATTCATTAATCATTCATTTAATGATTTTAAATGGATTTGGTTCTTTGTTCTGCTCTGTAAAGCACTTTAAATGGCTTGTGTATAAAGCAAGTTATTTATATTTATTTTATATATAACTTAAGATGATTTAATAAATTTTTTACAAAATAGTGTGTGAATATATGTAGAGTTTTAATCAAAATTGCTGACATTATGAAAACAAAACTATATATTACGATACATAATGTATATGATGTTTTAGTGATGTGTTGGTGTAGTACCACCTGAGTTTACCACTAATGTTTGTATTGTTTCTGCTTTTCTTTAACTGTAGCACTCTGAGTTGGTAGGCTTTATCATAACGAGTTGATTTTATTATCTCAGATTTTAACTTTAGCTGTATCATAAGTATTAATTACCATATTTTGTGCTCACCACGCTTTGTGTAAAGGTGTGTGTGTTTGAAAACCACAGACTGGCAGAAAGTGTGTTGTGGTTGTTTTACAGTGTCAAACCCATCTGTCAATTTAATCGTCAAAGCATCCCATTTGTTTTTAAAAATGCGACCGCCTCGTAGCCGACCGTTTCTCCTGCCAGTGAGCTTTTGTGATGTGGCCGATTGTAGATTTACACAGCCCCTCGCAAAGTCCATTTTGGTGCTTCGGTTTCTAGCAGCAAATGGAGACTTAAAAGGCGAGGACCTACAATGTGGTCATTTTTATGGAGCGGGATTGGAGCGATGTTGATCAGCTTTATCTGTGAGAAATCTGCTGGAGTTTCAGTGGAGCGAGGCCACAGACATTTCTCCATCACTCAGACATCCTGTCCTGGTGTCAAAACGTCCTGCTCTGGATGTAATTAATGATGCGATCGTCAACGGGCACCACGCCGGCCCAAACCCGTTAAACACATTCATCATGTATAATATGACCTGGTGTTTTAATGGTTATGTTTGGACCAGTGTGAGGGCTGTCAGGAAAAGCATTACATTATTTTATTTTGTGTGTGTGTGTGTGTGTGTGTGTGTGTGTGTGTGTGTGTGTGTGTGTGTGCAGTAAGATTTGTGTTGTAAGGTCTTGGCATCAGCACCCTTTGGTAAATTTTGAGCTGTTAATAGGGGGTGCATTCTCCTCTTTTAGTCCTGTGTAGTGCAGGGAGGGCCGGTGGAACTCTAATCACCTTGTGTAAATTGTTTAAAGAAACTCTCCTGACACATCTGTCTTGGCTTATGAGACTTGGTAAAAGGTATTCAAGTTGAGTTTCAAAAGAACCTGCGAACAAGTTTGTTCACACTTAACACCCGCTTTGAGGAGCGCCAGGAAAATATGATGAGGAAACAGCATGTTGGTATTCTAAACCTGCTGCTGGTGGGTGTGTGTAAATGCAGGCAACGATGATGCTAAACTATTTTTAATAGTCGTTCGTATTGAAGCCGCGATGGAGGGGTCATTGGAACGTGTTTGTACCTTGCTGTGTCATTTAATGGAAACTATGGTACCTCAACTCAATAACTATAGATTAGCTCTGAATAACTTATTCTAAGGTCATTGTGATGTCCCAGTATGCATTTCTTATTCTTTTCTGAATGACGGCATTTAGACACACTAATAGTTGCTTATGTGAAACATAATTAGCTTTTGTTAAACAATTCTGGTATTAAATTATTTTTTTAAATTATTGTGCATGTTATGAAATATCAGAGATGCCTACTTAACAATATTAATGTATGTGTATATAATTTCATGGTAATTTTTTTCATGGTTCTGCTGGAGGTTTATTATGTGGTGAATGTATAATTGCTAAATGATATAAATGAAAATGTTTTACAACAAACCAGTGAATTTTTAACTAAAAAAATGAGTTTTCATAAACATGCCACTCGGAAGAATTATATAGTTTGGAGTTATTAATAATGTATAGGAGCATTGTTTAGAATTTGGCGGTATCTAGTGGTGAGGTTACAGATTACAACTATATAAACCCCCCACCCTCGGACCCCATACCAATACAGCAGACATGTTGTCACATTATGAAAGACATCCTGCCTGCAGTTTTGGGATTCAAACGTTCTGCGTACAGGTCACTTTAAAAGGTTTCACTCTCCTAAAAGCTTTTTTACACCAAACTCACTGTAACTTACTTTTAAGGACCTTGCTTTCTTTTCACAGTCAAGGTGGAGGACAATAGGCCCTTCCCCAAACTGTTGAAAGCATGCTGTTGTCTGACCTGCATGAACTTAACTTTAAAAACCTTAAATAAGGGACTAAACTAAACATCCAAACTCAGTGACTGAGGCGTGTCCCATGTAGTGTAGGTTAATGTAAACAATATGCAGCTGATTACAGTACAGTGCACAAACTCTCTCTGAATCCCGCACACTGTTTTCTTACTAATTAAAACCACCATCATATTTACCTGACTGTACATTCTGGATATGTGTGGTCAGATCGGTTTAATACACTGCTGTATGTTCCTGCAGGACTCCAGAACAGTGTCCCAGTGTGGTCTCCCTCCTGTCCGAGAGCTACAATCCTCACGTCCGCTGTGGAGCAGCCATGGCACTGGGCATCTGCTGCGCTGGTACAGGATACAAGGTGAGCACCCGTGCTCTTTGTATTTCATTTATTTAATCATTTTGACTAAAAACAGTCTCTTAACTTCTGTTGTAGCCCATCTGCCTCAAAGTTGGTACGTTGTCGGTACTAGATAATTGTGCTCGTTAATCTGAGCTAAATCTAATCTGAATTTGGGGATTAAATTAAACTATAACGTGTTCTTATTCTTAAGAACCTTTTTTTGAAAATGTATTTCTGCATTTAAAGCTTACAGATTCAAAGCTTTAGGGCTTTATATGCACAGTACAGAAACATGTTCTCCTGCACAATCAAATTCCTACTAGTCCCACCCTGAATGTCATGGTGCAAAAAAGAATGAAACTATATAAATGATATATATGACACTATTATATGTATCAGTTATACCTCCTCAACCCTGACAATCAGGTCTGGTTTTCCAGCACATGAGTTACGTGAAGGCGTGAGTCAGAGAGTTTTAATACAAAAGAACCCGAGTAACCCGCACGGAGCACAAACCTCAACCCTAAAAAAATACCTTCAGGATAAATTAGAGACGCAAGCCAAGTCCTCAACCATCAGTGTTTAAAAACCCACTAAAGGCTTTTAAACATCAAAACCATCAAACCTGTAATCGTCTCAGCCCTGTTTAAAGAAACGAAACTGAATCGAACTGAATTAACCTAATGTTTTAAAAATTTCTAGAAGATTTGGAAGTCTACATTTTCACATCAACACGTTTTAAGTTTTTGGGTGTACAACAATCATTATTTTTGAATCTGATTGGATGAGCAGTTTGTCCAGCTGTGACATAATAAAGAGGTGTTATTAGGCATGACACGCAAGCGGAGTACAGTTACACCTCTTTCCTGTGGTTATTCACAATAACGCACAACCTCAAGTGCCTTACTGTTTTTATAAAATAATTTTACCAACACACATTAATAAACAAAAACAAGATTTGATTCATAAATGCGTTGACTAAAAGCTATATTGCTAAGAAACTCTTTATTCGTGACATAATCCAGTCCATTTTTTTAAATAAACACGGACCGCAAGTGAAAGAAACAATCAAATACTGACATCTAGTGGCCAAATTACAGAACACAGTTTATGAAAATCTGATTTAAGGACCGTAACTACCCGTTTTATAATTGCCAATAACGCACATCTGAGCGCGTCACGTACATTATTTTCCTGATTGTGTTTTTATTTATTTTTTTAACTGCATTCTGCAATTTGGCCAGTAGTTGGCAGTTTTTGATCGTTAGAGAAACCGGAATCCTGTTGCTCGGGGTCAGTGGTCACTTAAACCTAAAGACTACATGAAACATTTTTAACCCTTGTTGTGTTTTTTTATCGTGTGTTTGTAACCGTTTTGTAAGAGCAAGAAGGCACTCGATAAATACAGGACAGGGGTGAAACTGTACTCTGCTCTTTTTCACGTGTGATTTATTCACAATCAAGCCCCGCCTTCTCGTACCTTATTGCTTTAGTGAATCAGCTACCAGGTGTTTTCAGTCGTCACGCCCTCTAATGGAGGTTTTGATGCCACTCACACTGACCGACTGACCTGAGGTTAGAGTTATCTTTTGATGGGTTAGAGGGCCACATTTCAAATCAAATCAAATCAAGGTTTATTTGTCACATACATGTCATACACAGTATAACAAGTAGTGAAATGCTTTGTGACTGCTCCGCCACAGTAAAGTTAAAAATATACATATATATATATATACACATAAAAATATAAAAGTAATAAAAGTATGAAAGTATTAACAGAAAAAAAATTTAACAATATAATTTAATTTGTGGAATTCCTGCAGCTTCCACACAAATGAAGCTTGAACTTGGACTAAATGGAGGTGAACGGTTATTGAATCATAACAAAGCCCTCACAGCAGACATGTTTTAATTCACAAGGAACATTCACGAGGAATTTCAAATTCAAGCTGAATACTGGGGTGAACATTTAAAACAGGGACCTGTGACAACATGCAATCGGTTCTGCATGCCGGAACACGAAGGGCCCAACGAATTCCAATAAATGGTGGCACGGTGGTTAGCAAGGCTGCCTTTCAGGCCTCCCACAGTCTAAAAACATGGATTTAGGGTAAATTGGCTAAATGTGTCTCAAGCGATAAATTGGCGCCCTGTCCTGGGTGTATCTGTCCAGCGTCTGAAACGTTCTCCCCTGGTTGGGCATGGGGAGCCCTAGTCCCTAGTATAGGATGAAGAGTAAAATAAGAAGATGAAAAATAAATAAACAACTCATCTGATCATGTGACCGTACCTCAGGTGGCACTATTCATGGACAGCGTCTGCACCGTGTACCAAATAAATCTAAAAACCAAACAAAACAAAACAAAAAGCAAACAGGGTGCATACTGATCTCAACACGACCTGCTGCAACGACCATCACGAGACACTAGGTGGAGTCATCGCCAGTCACTCACAAGCACCATTGTTTAAGGTTGCGATGGCTACTTTGTTTGCAACAGTAGGGAGCGACTTGAGTTAGCGACTTACTGCACACCATCCGCTTTTTCTTGTTCGCTTTGTCCTTTGGTTGTAAAGCATATAAACCACCGCAGGGTCCTAAAGAGTGAGTATGTTAAATGTTGTGGTGATCAAAGTAATGTGTGGATTTGTATAGGACACACACACACACACACACACACACAAATACACAATCTTTCTACCTTATTGATAAGAATACACGAGTACACATGGGTAGCAGACACGTCCCATCCCAACGTCCATGTCACGTTTTTTCCACGCATAATAGCACTGACCACACTCTTCACCAATCCCTGGTGACTGTTGTCGCTACATCGAGGCGGTGAGACACCTTGAGACATTTCTTAGTGGTTGTAAAGCATATAAACCACCGCAGGGTCCTAAAGAGTAAGTATGTTAAATGTTGTGGTGATCAAAGTAACATGTGGATTTGTATAGGACACACCCACACACGCGCGCATACACAATCCTTCTACCTTATTGATAAGAATATACATGAGTACACATGGGTAGCAGACACGTGCCTTCTACCACACAGCCCACTCTCTCAAGCAGACGAATGTCGCGGCGTCCGCGGAGTAAGCCGATATCATGTCGCTGTCTATCCCTCACTACGCTACTACATCCCCTCCCCCTCCGCTCTCCATACAGGGAGATGTTTGAGCAAGCTAGACACACACACACACACACACTCACACAGAGGGAGGAAGGGAAGCAGAGAGGGAGGGTGAGCGAGTGAATGCCCTTTCACCTACATTTTAGCAGGAGAGCGGTATGGTGTAGTTCAGCTTATGGAGGAGCATTCGCACCCTTCCTCCTCCATTACATTCATGTTATAAGAGTGCGACGGCGATCATCTACTGGATTCAGCCCAACAGCACAAGAATCAGCCGGAGTGCGGCGATTCTTCAGAACAATAGCGTCCGCAGACATTTCCTGGCAGGCTTAATAGTGAATTGCATATAGAGGGGGGAGGGGGGCATCTACACAAAGTAATACTAATGCCATGTTCCATTCACCTCCAGATGTCAATGCATGGAGCTGATGATGATGATGTCACACACATGCATGCTTTAACAATGATAAAACAATAGTTTTATCGAGTATACAACGATGGGGGATTGGGGGGGGGGGTGGAACCGAGGGTGTAGGTGACTGTTTTAACACATGTACAAAGGCAAAGTATTGTTTGGTACTAAAAGGGAAAGCGGTACGGTGCACTAGTTGGTTATAACAGCGCCGTTATTACAGTGTGGCTTGGACAACTGGTCCTGTCTGACGGGTGGGAGGCCGGACTGTGAGACCATTTTCTCATTCTACAATGTTTTACTCTTTGTAAGCTTGTAATTTTTGTCTCATTAAATCAGTGCTACATTTCCATAGTACTGTTCATCAAATGTTGCTATGGCGACGTTGGTATGGCGGTGCCGTGGACGAACGGAGGAAACTCTGGGTCCGTGGGCCATAATTTTGTTTTTGTGACATGCTACATGTTATGAAAATGACTATAAAGCCTCCTTGAATCCTTGAGCTCGGTGCTCCTTACCTGTTTATGTTCATTTGTCAATTTATTAACTCATTGTTTCCTCGGTTTCATTCCGTTTTAGTTAACAAACTGTTCGGGTTTATTATCGGTTCTTCGTTCGTCACGTGACTGGGACTTTTGTTTTATATACTCTCCATTTCCGTATGTCCCTGTCCTTGATTGTTTTTGTGTGACGCGTGTCGGTTCCCTGTGTTTGGTTCTTCGTGTTTTGGCCGTTCTGATTAAACGCCATATTCCTCAACCTGGCAACCTGGCAACCTGGCAACCTGGCTCTACTCTGCTCGGCTCAAGTCAGCGCTCGTTTGGGTTCCGGCACGCATACGTAACACGAGGCCGTTGGGAAGGTAACTTTTGAAACACATTAAAAAATGTTAAGGGGACCTTCAATATGTTGCAATATTTATTCATTTATTCATTATCTTCCGCTTATTTCTTTATGAGAGTCGCAGGGGGGGGTTCCCCATGCCCATCCAGGGGAGAACATCTCGGGCGCTGGGAAGATACACCCAGGACAGGGCGCCAATCCA
>JAOUQT010167175.1:9872-30227 GCA_025769995.1 Xyliphius kryptos
CCATAGTTTCCAGACCCATTCAATAATTTCTTTAAATTTTAAATTTAGTTTTTTTTAGATTGTGGAATTAAAAAAAAGATGTTGATAATTCATTAATTAAACAAATAAATATTATCTAAATAACTTATTCACTACAAATGACAGTCCTATGATGACACTTAGACAGATGTTATTTCTAAACATGGGAGGGTCCTGTGCTTTATTACAGTTCATCTGTTCGGTCAAGTCACTCGTCAACTTCACTAATGGTCCTCACAATTCCAGATCCTAAATCACAACCTACATTCCACAGGACAGAATAAGACAGCTGAGATGTGTCTAAAGGCCATATGAGTCCTTATGGACATAACGCATCATGTTTATTCTATTTTAACACGATATGCACTATATATGTCCAACAGTAAATCGAAAACATGGTAAATCAATACCATGTACATACATGTAAGAGACTCACCACTCCAAAACCACATGCTTTAATGTAAAACGCATTTTATTCCTAAACTTGAGTAAAATGCGTTGAATGAGTGGCAACTAAAAATCGATCTTATTAAGACCTGACTTAGCCGGTGGGCGTCCTGATCGATGGCAGTAAAGTTGGAGTTTTGACTCTTAGAGAGTTTTTCAGTCTTCTCTTGTTACACTGTGTTAATGAGTGAATGAGCATGAAGTCATGCTAGAACAAGAACTGTTTAATAGACCAAGAAATACTGCATACTTTTGAATACATAGAAATGTATAACAAGCTGCAGAAAACTCACTGGTTCCACCCAGGATCAGGATGCTGCATGGGGTATTTAAGTCAAAACTCTAAAACTGTGGTTTTGTTTCCCCAAACTATAAGTATCTCACTTTGTTTGTAATCGGTATAGTGAAGCCCTGAACCTGTGTTTTTATTTAATAGGAAGTATAAGGAACATACATGTGTGTAGTGACGGTGAGTCAGAAGACGGCAGTCTGCATTTTAACAGACTTAACCCTTCAGACGCCTCACACAACCATTTTTAGACTCGTGGAACAGAGACATGAAGCTCCAGCTCTTCAGATTTCTTCTGATCCTGTTGATGTGCTGCTCAGGTAACATCAGCCTCACGTTTGGTTCTGAAAAACCTGCCAGAACAAACTTATTCTCTTGAATCTAGAGGAACAAGAAAGCTAAATGACCAACGGCTTTAATTATTAGATAATGACATGAAAGATATTTTAGAAAATCTTATTTGTTCTGTTGTAGCTTCCGGAGGTGTCATTAATAACGAACATATAAAAACGTCTGTTTAACTGGAGGAGGCTTATTTTAATAGTTTTGTGTGTATTGTATTCTATTTTTAAATAAAACACAATTGTTGTTGCTTAAATTTAAGTATAGAATATAATAGATTTTTAATATGATACTATGGATTCTGATGCAGATCTTTAGATCTGTATTTTTGATTATCAATCATTTTCCCGACTTAGCTGCATGGGCGTACGATGAAGCCTGGTCCATTCAGGTACAGCCGGAGGTCAGAACCATCGAAGGTTACCCCGCGGTGCTGCCCTGCTTCTTTACACACCCCCATCACAGCTTGCATGCCTCTATGAACGTGGTGTGGCGGTTAGGCCGTACCCACGCCAGCACAGAGTTGTTCCGTTGTTCCAGCCGTAACGGCAGCCAGGAGTGCCAGACGGAACCGGACCAGGACCAACGGTACCGTCTGGAGGGAAACCACAGACAGCATGATCTGTCTCTGCGCATTAGCGGCACCGCCCTGCAGGACAGCGGCAGATACTTTTGTCGCGTGGAACTTCCCGATCAACCCCACGCTAACTACGAAAACAAGATCGGGACTCACCTCAGGGTGGAAGGTAGCTTAATGGTTCTTATTTATTTGAAACTTGTTTTTTCACATTATACATTTAGATTAATTAATTTGAGCAAAATAACATTATTTTATAGAACCTCTACAAACTAAACAAAAGCTGAATGTTAGCTTGCCGTGAATCCCATTAACCTACTTATATTTTACAAATATCTTTTTAAAAACTGTTAGTAAATAGTTTATCTATTTAAAAGATATTTTTTGGTTAGTAAAATCACAGTTTTAGCTAAATGATAATCTAAACATTGCGTTTTCTGTGACACAGCTGTCTGTTTTGATTATCTGCTCTGTTGGCTTACTTGAGTATTTTTATTTACATTCAGCTCCACCACAAATCTTAACCGTGTCTATAGGGGGCAGTGTAGACACCCATCTAAAAGCCCTTTGTCGGGTTCAGGGGTCTCCTCTGCCTGAGGTCCAGTGGACGAATTTGGATAAAGTTCTGGACGGAGACAACAGTCCTCCACTTTTACAGCGTGGTCTGGATAAACATCGCATCACTAGCCAGCTGCTGGAGGTCCACCCAGGAGGACAGTACACCTGCACGGCCTCCAACTCGCTTGGAAAGGATCAGGCTAGCCTCTACATCCTTCCCCTGAGTCCTGAAATGCCCCACACTCTCAAAAGCAACACCATGACTGTACCGTTACTGCTTGGGTTAGCATTAGCAGCTAAAGTGCTTCTGTTTCTGAGCGTGGCAGTTTGGCTCTTCATGGGTAACAAAGCTAGTGCTTAGCATAACTAGCAGATAAGAGCTAAATCCAACCTTTATCATGAGGTTTTCATACAAGGTGTCCTAGTTCAGGGAACATAAGGATTCACAAATATAAGATTCATTTGTCATGGTTTTAAATGTAATGGAGGTTTATAAAAAGGATGAGTTGTATTCATTTACATTATTAAGTAGAATTACGAATCAGCACAGTCAGTATTCAATTCATCGAACATTAGACAAACTAAAAAGTTTCCAAAGCATCCAAAAGAATTTTATTTTATGAAATAGCATTAATATATAGCACCAAATAATGGAGGGAAGTAAAGAATAAAACCAATGAGAGAGACAATTAAATGGGTCATTAATATCAAAATTCATACTGAATGTATTTTGTTAAACTACTGAAGAGTAGAGAAGAACATGAACTCACAGATAAATCAGCAGCACCAGGAAAGACCTTGTACTCCATTCAGGACACACACACACACACACACACACACACAAGGTTAAAACTTGCACAGCTTCTTCCTGCAGGAGATAAATGTAAAGACCTAACAAAATTATCACTGGACGTTCAAGGACAGAGAAGCACAGAGTCACAACTACATCTTTTAGAATTCAGCCGGGGAGAACATTTCAGGCACTGGGCAGACACACCCAGGGCAGAGTCACAATCTATCGCTGGGCACACACTTACTCACACAGCCACACACACAAACACACACTATATGGGGCAATTTAAAGCATTCAATTTACCTTGAATCCATGTTTTTGGACTGTGGGAGGAAACCAGAGGACCCGGAAGAAACCCACACGGGGGGGACATAGAAACTCCATCCAGATCGGGATTTGAACCGGTAATTAGATCTAAGAGACGAACATGCTAACCACTCAGCCACCATGCCGCCCTCTTTTAGAATACTTAATTTAAAAAAGTTAAATCTTAAAAACACTCGTATTTTCATTTGGAGTAACATCATGCTCATGTTTCTGATGCGTGATGACCTCATACATAGAACAGTCTCTTATTATAAAGTTATAATGATCGGGTTTAATTACAATCTTATTTAGAAAGCAAACTTTTTTTTTCTAAAAACAATTCTCTATTTTTAAATTATTAGAACTCTGGAAAATGTTTAATTTTTTTGCAGATTGGTTTATTTAAATGTTTAGATTTCTTTAGTTTTAGTTGAATTTTTCTTTTAAATGTTTAATAATTATCGGTCATAAAAAGCAAAGACTCAAATAATTTTTAATAAAGTAAGTATATTAGTCATTAGTAAATGTAACATATGAGCAGAAATGTCACTTTTAAATTGTTATGTTGTTTAAAGCTGGGAGGGATTTTTGTGGTTCTTTGTGTTTCTGTCATTTTTATAACAATAATAAATTACGCCGATATTCTAAAGTATATTATTAAAAATTTTAAATATTACAAACGGCTGCAGGCCACTTTAAGGTGAGTTCTTTTTGTTTGTTTTGGTCATTAAATCAAACTAAATGGAAACAAAAATCTTTATGTAGCTGAAGGATTTAAATCTAATTATAGCTCTGATTTTATTTCCTGTTTACAAAAATATTTTTAAAAATGGATCTACAATGAGGTAAAAACCTGCAGAGCTACAGAACACCAGATGAACGCTGTGTGCACGTGGGGTTTGATCGTGGTGTACAAACAGTGTGTGTTTTCCAAAAGTTTGGAGAGCACCACTAAAACAAAACAAAAAAAAAACAATCTTATACATAGAAGTTTTGATGAGACTTTATTTATTAATAGAATACAGGTGATTAACAGAAAAGATATAAATGTATCCTATAATCTCAGTGACAAGAAAACATTAAAATATCGTTATACTAGATTTACTAAACATCTCTGCTTTGTACATTTTTATAAGTGCAACAAACTATTTACAATGACAGAACAAGCTAGCTGGTAATCATAAATAATTAGCATGCTGAGTTAACTACAGTAAGCACATTAAATGATATATTGCATGTTAAAAAAAACCCTTAGTTCTTTATCTTTGATCTTATTCAGTCCTTTTTGCATTGTTAACTACACTGTGCTCCAGTAAATATGTTTATTCAGGTAAACAACCTGCAGATATCATGTCTGTTTTATCTAAACTAGCATGAAAAACAGAAAGTGCTAGGCTGCGTGTTAGCATTACTGACCGAGGTCTATCCCATCACCTGTAGTCTGATTAGATCAGTCAGCAGCTGAGAGTTTTAGATTAGAAGCCTTTATTGTCACCATGTTTCATGTCAATAATTATTTAATGAAAGCAAAGAAATCACGTTTTAATAAATATAAAGTTTAGATAAATATAAGATCAAAAGAACTTAAATAACATTAATTACCAGATATATAAATATATTAGATATATGAACAGATGTTTAATCTCGCTCAGTGAATCAAAGACAAATTAATCCAAATAATCGCTGGTTTAGTCTTTTCGCTTATAAATAAAATAAAAATTTTTATTTAATGAATTAAATTGTGTTTTGTAAGCCAAAAATATTTTAGCTTACATTTTTTTAGGAATTATGTTGCTAGGAGAGACAATACCATGGTTGATATTTCTTTTAACTTTTTAGGGAACAAAATAAAAACGAGTTAAAATAAATTAATACAGTTTCGTTTTGATTACTAATGAATCTTTTCTAATATTAAATAATCAATGCATTATTTAAGTAGATACAAGATTAAATAGACAATGATCATGTTGTTTTTTTTGTTTGTGCTATATGCATTATAATAAACCCCAGTCACCTTTTACTGTTTACAATTAATAATAAAAAAGATAAAACCATGGAAGAGGATTTAAGGCTAAAGTTTAAAGATATGTTGGTTTTTCTTTTCGTCTAGTTTTGTCCAATTTTGTAATAAAAGAATGATGAATAATTAAAATCACATTTGCAATAAACCTTTACATTTAAAAAGTTCCCATAGATAATAAATTCCAATAAATTCCACTGTGTTGCTTGAGGGTCAATCACATCGTCTCTGAAAATGTGTTTGTTTTTTTTTTTAATTAATTTTGTTAAATCGGGGTGGTGAACATGCTGTCAACCTGTAAGCCAGTGGATGACCAACTACCCAAGTAAGTAAAATCAACAGGGTTGGTGTTGGTGTTGGTGATGGTGTCAAGAAGTACAGGCGCTTGGTAGCAGAGCGGTTTGAAGGCGCTGCAGCAGCGGGCACTGCCCCATGTGAAATTGTTGTTCGGATTCAGTGTGGTGTAGGCGCACAAGCCATTTGACTTATCTGGTTGTCCAGTGGCCCAGTTGGTGAAGAGAAAACCATTCAAATTCTGCCAGTACCAGGAGCTGTTGACCAGGCTCCTGCGCAGGCCAATCCACACCTCGCCATCATAGCCGTTGTTGATGAGGTCCTGCACCATCTTATTTTGGGCTTCCAAACTGCTTGGAGTTGTTAACGTCTTGCTTCGTGCAGAGCAGTTGGTAAGAGCCTGCACCCAACCCATCGTATCATTCACCACTTCAAAGACCTCGGGAACAGCCACACAGCCGGTGTAGTCTGCACAACACAGAGGGGCTTGTTTTTAGATACAAATAGTTATTTTAAGTTAGGATCTATCAATTAATTTAATAAAACAAATTAAGTTAAAATACATGCCCCTTATAAAGTGTTAAAACTTTTTTTCCTCAAAAGAATTAAATTATAATAAATGATCAGATACACTGCTTTTAATTAAGATTCAATTTAATGTCATTTCAGAAATCACGGTACAGAAACCTTTACCTGGATTGTCGTTGATCATTATGGCCGGAGAGCCGTAGAACACTCCTTGTGGTGCTTGGTCAAAGACATACACAGCGATTTTTGTAGATGGGTGCCAGATGACGACTGATTTAATTGAGGACATACTCATTTGAGCCCATGAGTACTTCGTATTGGTCATGGAATTCCAGGTTGGAGAAGCTAAACCACTTTTGATCTTGAGGTCGCCCATTGTAGCAGTTTCAGCAATGATCAAAACCACAGTCTTGGACCCTGAAGAGGAATGCACCAAGAAGCAGCCACCAAAACTGGACGTTGGAAGAATGTCAAACATGAGGCCGGGACGGACGAGTGTGAGAGACCCAGGTTTTGAAAGTGTGACCAGTGGACCTGGGTAATAAGGAAGGGGACTAATTCTGCCAGGGTCCACTGTTACAGCCGGCTGACCGTTGGCTGTAAGGGTCACAGATTGGTCCGAGGTAACAGAAAGGCGCGTGAAGGTGCCGTTAATGTTGGGAGGCACAACAAATTCGGTTCCATACGAGCTGCTGGGGCGGACCTGATGCATGACCATGTTACACCTGCAGTTCTGAGTGTCGACACAGGGGTTACTGATGAGCACTGCGATTTTGGAGTCAGCTGTAACCTTCAGCCAGGGATTGGTGCTCCTTAGTTGGATCATGGACAACGGGCCGAGTGGGTATTCTTGTGGGACTTGTGGGCCGTTCGCTGGATTGTTTTCAGTCACGTGGATGGTGTTGGACTGGTTTACTGCGTTGATGACAATCAGTCTGAAGTCAAAAATCAAAGGGGTGCTGGAGAAGGTGGAGCTTGCGTAGCTGGTTATCAGGGTGGTGATTTCGGTTAAGTTAGGGTATGGGATGTAGTAAGTACTGTCCAGTTTGGTTGTGGGAAGGACAACGTTGCTTTGCATGCTGGACCCGCGTATGGTGACGGCCAGAACGGAGATGTTTTTGTTGCTGGTTATGTACACGGTCTGCAGAGAGTTACCAATTTCATATTCTTCAATGTTTGTAAGAGGAACAACAAGTGTGTTGCCCTGTAAGATTGAATACGGCTTCGTTGCATTGTTGTACGTGACGGAGACGGTGGTGCCAGACTCCATCGCTGTGATTTTTAGATTGATGATGACATCACTTGGGAAGTAGTAAGCAATGTTCTCCGGAAACGCCGTAATAAATTCAGTGCCAATGTCTGCCGCGTTACCTACAAGAGCAAAACATGTTTTACCCTGTGCCCCCAAAACCAGACACAGTTTACAAGAAACAGCACAACACGTCCATGTTTAAAACCTGATCACATCGGAGTTCACAAAAAAAATATACATCAGATGAAATATACATATATTTCCGATGTGTGTTTGTTGGACTCGCTATTGAAATACTACAGTCATTAATGTGGAGTCGCCCTCAGGGCATCAGGAATATCTCTCTAAGCTTCTGTACAGGGTGAGCCATAAGTATGGATACACCCTAATAAAATGAAAATGGTTGCTGATATCACCTTACTGTGTGTGATATATTAGTACAAGGGAGGGGAAAACATTTGAGGCCGGGTGACGCCCATGGCCGCCATCTGCAAAGCTGGCATTTTTGATTCAACTGTATTTTTTTTTCAACGGGAAGGGGGTCATGTGACTCATTAAGCACATGGAGAATTTGCACAACAAAAATAAATGGTATGCTCATTTTTTAACGTAGCTGTATTCATTATGGAGTTATTGTGATTATTGTTATTGTGAAAACGTTTTTGATACGGAGCAACAACAGTAACCCACTAAAGGATGTTCTCAGAGTGCTGCCCACTGAGAGCAATACCACAGAAGAAATGCTACCACAGGTCTCCTGTATACGTTGTTTCAGGTGGTATGTGGTAGCATTTCTTCTGTGGTATTGCTCTCATTGTGTCGAGCGGGAGAAGAGAATCGCATTGTCAATTTCTCACAATGGGCAGCACTTCCTTTAATACGTCACTGTTGTTGCTCCAGGTCACAAACGTGTCAATAACTTGATAATTCTCTGTGTTTGAAGTGTAACATGACCCCCTTCCCATTGAAATATGTAAAAAATAATAGATTTTTTTGGTAAAACACTTTTCATTTAAAAAAAAACAAAACTCAGTGACACAACAAAGGCGAACATCAAACACTAAGAACATAAAACCATTTAAATAGTATGCATATTAAAAAAAAATGTAAAATATAACAACAATTATATGACTCTTTTAAAAGACAATTTTTAAGCAGAACTTTAAAAATGTCCAAAAAGTAAAGTTGAATCCAAAATGTAAATCCAAAACGACCTCAAATGTACCATATGCCACAAACAGTAAGGTGATATCAGCAAACATCTTCCATTTTATCAGGGTGTATCCATACTTACGGCTCATCCTGTGTATGCCGTAGCATTAAGAGCCATGACTTCAGGTTTAATCAGAGTTTGAATAAAGGAAACTGGCTCTGTATTGTATTGTACTTTGGAATAATTATATTTCGGTCTTTGATAATCACGAGGTCATAAATTTATAATTTATTTTGCTGCATGGCTGTGTTTTTCTTAATGCCCAATTAAAAATAAAGACACTTTAAAAAGAAAAATTTCAACTCTAATACATAAGTATTAAATATTTTCCCTTTATATAATTGTGTGTTGTGAGATTTATGCCTTTGATGGCCTTGTTGAACAAGTTTCATTAATGAGTGAATAAAACAGTCAGCTCTGCTTTTGTTACAAAATCTTTTGCTATTAAAGCAGTTACCACTGGGGGCGCCATAGTGACTGCTTGTTTAGTAGCATACCATCAAAAAATTATTTAAGGACTGAGCAGAAATGTTCAGAAGCTGCACTTACACACAGAGAACAAGGACAGAATCAGGATGATGGGCCACATGATCAGCTTCTCACGAGTCACGCTTCTTAATACTAAAACCTTTTCCAGCTGCAAAGAAAAGAAAGAAATTTACAATCCCAAACCTTCAAATGACTGATTAATTAATCAGTTTTATAAGATTTGTAAACATTTGTTATTAAAATACCTTATTTATTTCTTAATAAAAGTAATGAGTTCTGTTGTTGTTCATACCAAATGTGTTGAATTACGTTATGTGTGGGTTATCTAACCATGTCTATGGACCTTTCCCAAACTGTTTCCACAAAATTGGAAGTATACAGTTATGTAAAATACATGGCCAGGTGTTTGATTTTGCAGGATTAAATAAAAAAAAATGATTAAGAGGATGAAACTGTACGTGCTACAGTGTAAATTACAGTTTACTGAAAATACTGTCATTAAATAATGTCATGTTTTGCATGTAAGTCTAAAAAGAACATGTTCTACATCACTGAAAAGATTAACCAAAAGAACATAACTGGAGACAGGACTACGATCATGGGTGCAGAAAAGATTGAAGATCATTGGAATCATTTATAGATGGGAAATTATTATTATTTTTAATCTATGGATTTTATATGAACATGTTCTTCTGTTTATCACTTAAATGCAGTTTGGTTCTCACTGTTCAGGAGAATTATTATTAATTTTTTTTGGTTCTTTCAGACTTCTCTTGCGTCAGCTCTCGTAATCAGACTGATTTGTTAAAGGCAGCTCTGTTTTGCATTTTCTTTCTGCATGAGCTGCATGTTCTCGTTTTTTTGGTTGTGTTTACTGAAATTCAGCCCAAACTTAAACCAAAGTAAAATAAAAACTGCAGCAATCTGCTTTTAAAAATAAAAACAAAACGAGAACATCTCTTTCTAAATTTAGTCCTAATGATTTATTAAAAGATTATTAGTTTGTTCCAAATTAAAAATGAATCTAATACATTTTTTGGTCTTATTTAAAGAAAAAGTAAAGATGTTTAATGTTTTTTATACCATTTAAACTCTTAAAACAACAGGTGCCAAAAGTAAGTACACAGCCTCTTTCTTGATGACTCTACTGAACTACAATTACTTTAAATCTCAGGCAGAGGGAAAACTAAGCGACGTTATAACTTATTCCATCTGATTTCCACCTGAACTGATCAGGTGACTCAGCTTCTGTTCAGTGTACAACTCAGAAACTGTTCTGATCACAGATTTAATGTCATTTTATTGTTTATAAAACACGAGACCTTTTTTTTTTTTTTATTAAAAGGTATTATTTCTCTCTCTTTCTCTCAAGTAAAAAAGTTGTGCAAACTCTAAACATTTTGGTAAACCTTTATTCACCAAATTAACCAGTTTAGTTAACATTTTAGTTAGTTATCATTATAATTTTTATTATGAACCTTCAGTAGTACATTTATTAGCTTTGGCTTTTTTAATTGTAAATAATAAAGTCATTAAAACAAAACTAGATTTAATTTGATCATTAAAGGATTTTTAATATGTATTTATTTAAAACTGATATTAAATCAGCGCTCTGAACAAGATCACATTATAATGAAGCCTAGTATTATATAGTGTCATAAAGGGTTGTGGTGTTATAGAGTGTATATAAACACCTGCGCTGGTTCATGTATGTAAATGTGAGATGATGAACTTTGCATGACTCAGATGAACTAATCATTAAACTTTTCTTGACAAACTTATCGGTTGGTATTTTATCAGTTTAAAGAACAGAAGATTCAATACAACCAGAGTTATACACTGAATGTATACAGTTGTATGTATACACATTGTAAATGTTACATGATTATACTCTGGATTAATAGATAAGTTAATCCTGTCAGACTCAGGACTGTTCCTCATTATGAGGGGATGTATTTATTGGTTTTAATAAAATCTGATTAAGGAGTTTAAAGTTTTCGGTGGATTTTGAGAATAAAGAGAAGAAGGACCTACCTGCTCGAGCAGCTGCCTCTCACGCTGAACCTGTGGACTGATGCAGAGGGAGCTGTTCGGACCTTCAGCACACGCGCAGACACACATTTGACTTTCAAACTGTAGAATTTTCACAGAAACTTTGCATGAGATGCTGCGCACAGGAAAAAGGACTGAAGGATGTTTTGTACTTCCTGAAAATTTCAGAAATCAAACCCAGAATGAATCCACAGTGAATCCAAAAGTGAAGCCACACTTTTACACAATGACCTCAGGTCAGGATCAGGATCCTAATTCATCCCAGCAGCCCTGAAGCACAGTTTCAACTTTTTGACGAAACGTCTTTTCTCTCTCGGCAGGCAGATTTTTTTTTTGATTTTCCAAAACATACAGATTTTTTTAATGCCTATACATTTTCTGACATCTGACATTTTCTGATAAAACCCACACAGACACTGGGAGAACATGCAAACATCTCATAGACCTCCTGTTGACAAACAGAATTCAGGACTTTTTAAATTCCTTTTAAATATTGCCTTGTTTTGTTTAATAACTGATGAATCCTGATGTTACGGGGCCGTCGTCAGTTTGTGGTAAAGGCACCAACCTAAAGGTCCCTATGGCTGAAGTGTTGGGCTAGCAATCTAAGGGTTGTGGGTTCAAATCCCAGGTCTTGGAAGTTTCCAATATGGGTCCTTGAGTGAGGCCTCATTGCACCTGGGATTCTGGCCCCAAATATTAAGTGGTATCCAAAGTTGTTTTAAATAAATGACCAAATGTAATGATGTGGGTTTTAATCTTTAGTCCAAGTGAAAATCCTCTGGACGTGTCTTTAGTCCATGACGGGGCAGAAAGACAAAAACAAATGAAAACTATTTATAATATCGCATTCACATTCTAACTGCAAATCAAAAAACAGATCTTTTATTTTTAGTAGAAGAGATTTATTCCTTGAGAAACTGCTTTAAGTGAACAAAAGCTTGAACAGCAAATAAACGAAGCAAATGTATGTGAGCGGCATGTATGCTTTTACAGGAGTGTTCGGGTGGAGGATGCAGGGCTCCATGGCTACATCAATTACAAGACGCAAACAAGCGCGTCATAAGAAAATGAGCTGAGCTGAGAGAGCAGCTGCTCACGCTGACGTCTGCGCGTTTGTTTAAACTCATTAAAACCGGCTGCTTTTCTTTAAAATGAAGCTTCTGTTCGTCAGCTGAACTTTGTTATTGGCTTGCAGGACATTTCCACAGATTTGTGACAAATATTATTAAAACTCATTTGAGTTTGTTGACTGGCACTGAACTGGTCCTGGATCAGTGAAGCTGAAAGTGCCGGTCTTATTACAAACTACTTCATCCAGTCAGATTTCCTGAAATGAGTCTTTTTTGTGTTAATGATCCTCTTTTATTAAATACCATGATTGGTTCAGGTTTAGAACACTGATTATTTAACAAAAGCCCAAATTACTAGGCTGCTGAAAACAAGGCTTTGCTGGTGGATTAGAACGAGTAAATTAGAACTCTGTTAGGACGCGTCTGATTTATGTAGGAGGTCCAAAACTTTACTAAGACTCTTCATGACGGATGAGAACCAATCCATCTATACCTATAAACGCCAACGCCAAAGTGCAGCAAATATTTTGCCTTTTTTTTTAATTATTCATGTGGCTAATATTATTGAGACATTAACATTTCCTATATATATATATATATATTGTATTTATATCTTTTTTTTATATTTAAGTTCTAACTAAACAGTACAGGGTAAAACTGGGCCTGTGAGCCATAATTTTGTTGTGGTCTCGTGTACCACATGCAATGAAAATGATCGTCTCCTTGAATCCCTCAATTATAATACATATACAGACCGCATAACATGTTTTGTTTGTATGTGTATATAGGTGTACTGACTTTCCAAGGTATATACACAATCTTATTATAAAAATTTCGGTCCAAAACAGAAAAAGACAATGTGGAAATGCAACAGTCAGTAATCAGAACGGGGACGAGAGAGGTTGAGATAGTTCTATTTTGTGACATTAGTTGTACATATGTCATATACTGTTCTTGAATTAAAATACAAAAGTTTGAGAACACGTTCGTAATGTTATTAAAACTGTCTGCCCACCTTCTCTCTGAGAGTGTGGACTGAAGCAGTTCGTTTTGTATTTCACAAAAAATAAACTACATTGTCGCATGACTTTGTGTATAAAATGTTCCCACTGGACGCTTATCAGAGCGTTATGTCATAAACTGGTCAGCAATAGTTAAAAAAAATATATAATAAAAAAACAGGTTTACCTTCAAGTAGATGATCGTCCATCAGTTCCTCACATCGCGTGGACTCTGATTACATGATTTCTTCAGCAGCAGAATCCTGTTCAGGGGCCGCCGTCACTACAGAGGATCAGATACTTATTTGCAGGACGTGCATGCAGTCCAGCAAACAATCAAAAATGCATGATAAACTTTTAATAAAACTTCAAATCAACTTCTAATGACATCAGATTTTTTTTTATCTGTAGCTGAATTCTTTATGATGCTCTTTTTTGTGTGCATTTACAATCACCTGCTGTGATTTCTCACTAAGAACGCAGATTCAGGTGACGCTTCCATCGAACATCAGTGTTCAGTCATGTTGACATTGGCATGGCTGTTGGTACCAGACAGAATGCTTTTAGTTTTTTTAATAATTAATGCTCTCCTGGCATTTTAACACAAAACCAGCACGGTGCAGCTGAGGCAGACAGGAAGTCGGTCACACTCAGAATAAACATCAACGCAGAGTCAGTGAGTCAACAGCAAACGAGGAAGTTTAAATATTTTGTAACTGGGTTTTCATAAAAGTTTCATAACAAAGGGGGGGGGGGTTACATATTTTCACCATCCTGAGATGTATAGGATCATGAAATATGTTTAATAAAAGATAAATAGATAAGTGAGGGCTGAATGTGGACGAGAGAATGATCAGATACCATGAGACCTAATCGGCGATCAAAGAGTAGAAAGCGTTTACATCAAGTTCTATAAAACTGAGGCTTCAGAAACGGTTCTGAACCACAAACGTGGAGAAGCTCAGAGGAAATCTTTTACATAAACTGCATGCAAAGTGGTCATCTGAACCCGAGGCTGACGTGGCAGCTTCCAAACCCAACACACCAACACACATGAAGACCAACCATCACAAAGAAACACACAACATCATTTCACTTTAAATCTGAATGATTTTAATCTGAGACCATCGAGAAAAAAAAGACAACACGATGTCCTCACATGCCAGTGAGGCAACAGGTTATGGTTCCAACAGGGTTAGATAAACCTGAACACACAAACACACATGATCTGAGGAGACATTGCATTGGAGGTGCAGTTGGAGAAGTTGGGAGGAGTTTGGAAGAGAGATGTTGATGTTCATTGGATCTTGTTCAGTACTCAGATTCACACTTGTGGTCAGAAAGGTCAGAGGTCAAGACTACAGCATGAGATCCTCCCCCTCACCCTCTCCTTCCCCAAAGTGTTAGCACAAATAAGAAGTGAAGAACATCATAAAGAACCAGAGTGAGTTCAGAAGAGTTTATTTTCACACTGATGATGATGAGGATGATGAGGATGATAAATCTGAAAATACTACAAACAAAGTCAGAAAAATCTAAATCTTTTTTTAAATAATTATTTCTGGAGTTCCAGATGCAGTCTGAACCCTCAGCGCCCTCTGGTGCTCGGTCCTGACACTTTCCCTCTGTCTCTGGGACGCGGCATTTGTTTTCGTGTGCCCTTTCCTCCTCCTCCTCCTCCTCTCCCGCCACTCTTCCTCTTCTGCCCCTCTCTCTCTCTGATGGCTTCCTGCGACCACAGAGCCTGATAGTTTCCAGGAGCCTGGTACCCGGGAACGTCGCGGTCCAGCTCGTCTCTGGAGAGCAGCACCCAAATGGCCGGGACGTTCCTACTTACGGTGATGCTGTCGAGTCCGGCGGCGGGTTCCAGAGGTTCCCAGGTCTCCTGCAGCGTGCTGAAGGCCAGGCGGGTGAACTGGTGCAGCTCTGGAACCCGGCGCTTCATTATCTCCACACACGACACCGCCTTTGAGACGCTCGGCCCAACGCCAGAGAAAACCATCTGCCGACAGAGGCTGGCGTTCCGGTTCTGACCTGGATCAAGATCCTGAACCGGTTCCTCGCTGGTTTTCTCGGTTCCACCCTCCATGCGGCTCAAAGCGAACCTGATCAGGTTGCGGATTTTGCTGCCGTCGCGAACGCGGACCACCGGCGTCCCTTCAGGGAGGTCTGTAAACGGACACGGACACGGCTGCTCCACCACACCTGCCTTCCTGTAGTTCTCCATCGGAGCTGAAGCAAACGAAAGAGAACATTTTGGGATGTTAATTCTCATTGGGGGTGTAAATATTAATGAATTTGAATCTGTGCATTAATTATACAGTGGGCGGTTCGATACATCGACGGCCTTTTTCTCCTGATGGCCCCTCAATCTCAAATCGGATATCCGCCTGCCTCACAGACATATCTGATCAGATGAAGTTCCATCATCTTCAATTAAATTCTGGCTAAACCCACAATTCATCATGACCTGATGCTCCAAATTGATGCTCCTCAATCTCTCCAACTGACTCGCTCTGTAATCTCAGTTTCTCATTTCATAATCATCTTAAACTTTCAGATCAGGTCATAAAAACTGGACGTTCCTGCAGATTCATTCTGTAGAACATCAGAGCTTTCCAACAGAACAGGTTCCTCAGCTGCTGGTCCAGGTCCTCATCCTATTCCGGCTCCACTATTGTAACGCTCTGCTTACTGGTCTCCCAACTTCAACAATCAGACCTCTACAATCCAATCAAAACTCCGCAGCTCGACTCGTGTTCAACCAACCAAAGCGAACTCATGTCCCTCCATTCCTCCTCTCTCTCCAGTGGCTTCCTGTAGCTGCTGCATTCAGTACAAGGTACTGACTCTGGATCTGTCCCCTCTTACCTTCAGTCCATATTTACTAAATATACTCCGACTCGTTCACTGCCCTCTAGTGATGAATGTCGCCTGGTGATCCCAACTCACAGAAGCACTAATTCTCACTCCATTTCATTCACTTCTGCTAAATGGTGGAACGACCTTCCCAACAACATCTGTAAAGCTGACTCACTCATCATCATCATCATCATCAAAACACATCTATTCCAGAGACACCTGCTGTAAGAAAAAAAACTGATGGAGTAATGTTCAGGTTGATGGAAATGGAGTTTAGCTGTTTTTTCCTAAAGCTACTGACTCTCATTTGTAAGTCACTTTGGATAAAAGTTTCTGCTAAACGACTCAAAATAAATATAACAATCAAATCAAATCATCTTGAAGGCTCGGATTTACACCCCTTTTTCATGTCCTAAAAAACAAAACAAAAACACGTGCTCCTGTGTAATCATTCGTTCATAATCACTAAATTATAGTTGTTTTAATTAAGAAATATTAATTAATATAAATAAAATATAAGTGACATCGATTATATTATAATACTAATAATACATTAATTAAACCAACAATAATGATAACTATCGATAATTATTATATTATTAACAATTATATTAACAGAGAACGTTCAAAACATCAGAATTTTTATTAAAGCAATTATTATAACAATTAGGATATTAATAATAACAGATACAAGCGAATAATTTAGATAATTATTCTTCACTTATTATATAAAAAGTTATAACACCAATAAATCAAACGATTATTGAAATAAATTTAAAATAACTTTATTTTTATTTTTTATAAATACCTTGTGGCGAGGACGTTAGCTTTAGCCGGTTAGCTTCGGACGATAAAGTCAGATTACAATCTCTAAACCGTTAATCCAACAGAATAATGAAAACAGAACTCGTTCCTTATAAAAACAAACACACGTCTCCTTTTCATTCCGAGCGTTTTACTTTCACTGCGTGTTTTAATTATTGGATTTATTTACAACTATTGGATTTACAAACTAAACTCAGCTGACAAGCCGATAACAGGAACCACGTGAAGTCATGTTACATTCAAGTGCTCCTAGATTTTCGAGTTTTTATTTCATTTTTGAGAAGCATTTGACCGCCCCCTGCCGGATGGAGGTGTGCGGCTTTTCTGTGATACAAAACCCTAAACCTTAAGTTTCACACGAATCTACAGCGTTTAAATTCTCATTTTGAGATTTAATCTAGTTGTTATTATTATCATTATCATTATTTAGTGTTCGTTTTCAATCGTGTTACGAGTACATGTTTTACTTTTATGATCAAAACTAATTGAAATACTTTTATTTTAGGTCGCCTCCTCCTAATAAATAAATAAACAAATAAAGTACCCCCCCCCTAATGTATTCACAGCTCAATGTTTAAGTGTCGTAATAGTTTTAAAATAGTTATTATACTTTAAAATGCTTTGAACCGAGGAACACAAACTGGATTCAGTGGCGCCTTTGAATAAAACATTTTTATTGTTGTTGAGAACGTATATTAGATAAACATTACATTTTACTGTAACTGTGTGAGAGTGTGTGTGGGGGCGTTTATGTGTGTGTGTGTGTGTGTGTGTGTGTCACATTAAAAATAGAATTGCCGTAAGTTTCGTTTCAGTTCCCCACGTCCGTCTTGTTTCCGGCCGTGTTTCAAATCACACTTTCTTGCACTAGATATGCTCTTCCACTAAGCCCTACCTCTGCTGTACAGACCACCCAGTGCAGGTTAGAAGCAGAAGTTCAGGACGCAGCCGCAGTGAACGCCTGTATTTCGGACCTGTCAGCAGCAGCAGCGCCGATGAATTCGCTCTACTGAAAGATCTGAGGCGTTCACAAGAGTTCGGTACATTTAATTCTCTTTTTCATAGTTACATATTAAATAAATTTTATCAGTATATTGTTTTTACACGGAATGCTCTTTCTGAAATTAAATAAACATTAATGCAGAAGAATGAAAGCTGTCAGACAGTCTGCATCCCGATTCATCTCAGGGATGTTCAGTGGGATTTAGAGTTTTATTGAACTGCAATTATCTTGTGTTTTATATTATTTTGTGTCAAAAACTCAAATAAATGAAGTATTCTGCGGACTTTAATTAAACGTATAAAACGGCATTTTGTGTTTATATTGTTGATCTTTAAAAGGGTTTGAGATGCAAATGATTTACACTTTACATTCTAATAAAGAGAACAAACTGGGTCAAAGGTTAAAAGCTTATAAAACTTCTGCAACAAACAAAATAATAATAATAATAGTGAGTGGATGTCAGGAGTATGTGTATGATCAGTGCACGCTTATTTTAAGTTTTAACAAACAATTACAGAAACAAAAAACTTTTTTTTTCCAGACTCCAAATAAACACAATAATAATAAAAATATATATATATTTATGAACCAGCCCTGGTTGTATGTTTGTATTAAATGTTGTTAGATAATTTACACATTTAGAGTAACAGAAGAGTGCTCTATTATTTTGTTTCGTTGATTATTTTCCTCAGTTTGATAGAATTTTTGAACATCCTCAGAATACATGGAGGCTCCACACCTCCTCCAGCGACAACCCCCCCCCCCACTCTGAGAACTTGTCTGTAGTGCCGTCATCTGAATGACCCTGAGTTAGCAGTGGCTGCTTGTCTTCCATAATTCTCCTTCTGAGTATCAGCTGACGTTTGTGTACTGGACTTCTTTTCCCATTTTTTGTTTGGAGATGATTGTAGGGAGGTTAGCTGTAGATTGTACACTTCTCTATAAGCTCATAGATGAGATTGTTTATGATTTATTGAGGTGAAAGCTCTTGTTTTCTTCTCCAACAGGCAGACGTGGTGCATCATGGGAGTTCATGGTCTGCAGAGCTTCATCGATAGCTCTGAGGACTTTCTGAAGCCACGCTTCTTCAGGGAGAGCAAGGTCATTATCGATGGTTCCAGTCTGTACCATCACATTTACCTGAAGTCCCATTTGGATCAGGTCCACGGTGGAGACTACGACGGCTTTGTGAGTTTAGTCAAGCACTTCTTCAAGACACTGAAGATCTGCCGGATCGAGCCGTACGTGGTGTTGGACGGCGGGGAGGACCCCACCGGCAAGAAGTTCGTCACCCTGAGGGCCAGATCTCAGGAACGGATTAGAAGAGCCCACTCGCTGTCGCAGGGCGGACGTGGAGAGATCATCCCTATTTTAGTTAAAGTCGTCTTTAAGCAGGTGCTGCGGAAGCTCAAGGTGCCTTTGGTTCAGTGTTTCGGTGAAGCGGACTGGGAGACGGCCGCGCTGGCCAACGAGTGGAACTGTCCGGTTCTGTCCAGCGACAGCGACTTTTACATCTTCAGCAACAAAGGTGGCTTTTTGCCCCTCGCTCACTTTCACTGGAGCAGGGTGGACGTGCTGTGGGGCACCAACAAAAAATTCATCCACACCAAGTGGTTTGGGTTCAGGAACCTCTGTGAGCCCTACAACATCAAAAACAAATCTCTGCTTTCACTCTTCGCCATTATTTTGGGCAACGACTACAATAAGATCAACAAGGCCAACTTCCCAAACTGGACCAAATACTCGTGCAGAGCAGGAAGCTCCACCCATGTGGATGGTGTACTGGTTTGGTTGTCAGCGTTCCCCAACCTGAACAAGGCCATAGACGCACTTCTGAAACACGACCAAAAGACGGCGGCGCAGCGCCGGGACGCCCTGTATCAGGGGGCTTCAGAGTACCTCCTCAAACCCAGCTCCATAGCACGCTTCTTCATTAAAGGAGAACCTCCGAGCAGAGCCCCCGGGTTTCACCAGAACCTTCCAGAATGGAGCCTGAAGCCTTTTGCGGAGGGGACTTTAAACTCCTCCCTCATTGACGTTCTGACTCTGCAGCGGGTCATTTCAAACTTCCAGGTGGAGGATCATCAGCGCCGCAGCAGCAGCGAGACCTCCCGGGTCATCAGACAGGTGACGTACGGAGCGCTGCTGTGTTCTCGCGCGCGCGGCGCAGTCACTACAGAACAGCAGAACTATGTGGATGAATACAGCAGAGAGGAACTAAAACTGAGCCGCTTCATGGTTCCTGCTGTTCCTCCAAAGGAGATCAGCCTGGACTCTCTGTGGGAGGTGGGAGGTGAATCCGTGATTGAAATAAATATTTTGTAATCCTCGTGGCTCAGTGCGTTTGCATTTTCTGTTCCAGACGCCGCAACCGTTGCGTCTGCAGGTCCTGCTGGAGGCGCTGTGTGTGACT
>JAOUQT010167176.1:0-18367 GCA_025769995.1 Xyliphius kryptos
GGGGGGGGGGGGGGGGGGGGGGGGGGGGGGGGGGGGGGGGGGGGGGGGGGGGGGGGGGGGGGGGGGGGGGGGAGGGGAAGGGAAGGGAAGGGAAGGGAAGGACTTTTTGACTTTTGAAACCGCTTTATTTTACCCAAAATTACATTCCTATATGCAGTAAAAGAAAACAATTACAGAAATAAAGGTCTACTGAAAGAAGGATAGGAAGGAAGGAAGCAAGGAAGGAGGGAAAGAAAGGAAGGAAAAGGAAGGGGAAAAAAGGAAAGGAAGGAGGGAAAGGAAGGAAGGAAAGAAAAAAAAGGAAAGGAAGGAAGGAAGGAAAAGGACGGAAAGGAAAGAAAATGAAGGAAGGAAAGAGAAGAAAAAGGAAGGAAAGAAAAGGAAGGAAGGAAGGAAGCAAGGGAAGGAAGGAAAAGGAAGGAAGAAAAGAAAAGAAGGAAGGACGAAAAGAAAGCAAGTGAGCAAGGAAAGGAAGGAAGGAACGAACAAACGAACGAAGGGATGGATTAAGGAAGGAAGAAAAGGAAGAAAAGGGGAAAGCATATAAGTAAAAAAGGAGGGGAAGGGAGGAAAGGATGGAAGGAAAAATGGAAGAGAAGGGAAGGAGGGAGCGATAAAAGAATAAAAGAATATCTGAGAAAAGCCTGCAGAACTGTGCAGTCAGCATTAACAGTTTGAGCTCCTCCTGAAGGCCAAGTTTATTCACAACTATGTTCAGTATTTAGTTTGAAGTCCAGAACCTGCTGACAGGCTCACAGATATTTCATACATCAGACACAAAGATCTTGTTTAAGGAGGACATGATCACAGGAGGCTGAATGTGGAGGATCTCTGTCGAACGGCACCAGCCTTATTCCAACCTTGAGTGAGTTCCTCATGGTTTCATTGGAGACATGAGAAAACAGAGGAAGGTATTTCAGAAAAACGTTATGCATCCCCAGCCTATCCCAATGTTCACCTGGAGGGGTCACCTTCCATTAGATACAGTTTGATGTAACTTTAACGTTTACAGGTGACGATTCAAACCCTGCAGGTGAGGGAACACAGGAAACAGTGGGAACGCAGAAAGTCTACTCATCGTGGTCTGACAGTAATCCAGCTTTGAACATCTTCTGAAAGGACGTATGTAATGAGTGGAGGTTTCTGGAGCAACAGTGGGGGTCTCTATTCTTCATCCTGACCAGGTTCCTTAGTCCATCTTAGAGCAGACAGACTTAAAACCCTTCAGTTTACCTACCTGTTTCTGCAGTTTGGAAGGAAATCAGAGCATCTCACTCTGAACCTATTTGCCGTGAGCGTAGACACGCACATGCACACGCACACACACACACACACACACACAGACACACACACACACACACACAAAGAGAGTTCTGGACAGGGAAGCTATCTGATAGAGTGGTGCTATAGAACATAATGGGAACATCAGCTCCATAAATAATGTAAGAATGACAGCAGAGTCTGAGAACTCTGCCCTGTCAGCACCCCTCACACCTCCTCGAGGACTTCAAAAAGCTCTTTTAATCTGCCTCCTCTCAGCATCTCTTCATTCAACTCTTCTCATATTCAAGAAAAAAAAAAACTTCAGTAAGACTCTCTGATTTATGAAAGGGCGTGTGTGTGGTTGCGTACGGTGCGCTGCCGCCCAAAGGTGGCATTCGGTAAGTAAGACAAAGCAGATTGTTATTATTCTGTAAGTCACGCAGAACGCATGGCTGCAGGCGGAGAAACGCACAGCCGAGGAACTGCAGAGAAAACCGAAGGGAACATATCTAAGGCCTCTCTGTTTTCTGAAAGTCAAATCCACATTCTGTAACACTGCTGAAGGGAAAGACAGGAACAGAGGAGGTGCAGGTCCACTGAGTGACGGTGGGCTTTTAGAAAACCTCTCAAAAATGTGAGACATACTCGATTGCAGGTGGCCCAGGTTCCCGCGCCTAAAGCCTTACTTTCTGTTAGTTTGATCTTTAGAAGAACAAACAAAAGGCCCACAGTGATGAGCAGAATGCAGAACAGGTCACAAAGTGAAGGTTTTCTTTTAATAACTAGGACAGTGTTGAAGCAAGAGCTCCTCCTATAAGAACGTTCTATACTACATGACCTGTCTGTACCGTATTAACCATGTGATCTATACATCTGTTACATATTACAGGGATTCAGGAAAGCTGCTTTGTGCCAATTCGGCTCTGTAAAGTTATTTAAACAAAATATCTTCTCCAGCAAACATAGGAGAACCCACCACCGCCACAGCCCACGACCGACGCAGAGCCCGCGACCGACCCCGCGACCGACCCAGAGCCTGTGATCAACGCAGAATCCATGACTGACCCAAGAACCCAAAACTAACGCAGAGCTCATAACTAACAAAGATCCCATGACCATCAAATATCTCATGACCAATGCAAAACCCATGACGTACATACTCTCAAAATAGCAGTTTAATTTAGTTTGAAAATAGAAAGCTGAAGATAACTAATTCCTGAACAGACAGTAAGACTATTACAACAAACCTGAAGGTGACTCCTCCCCCATGCAACCCCCCCCACTCTGCAGTGACATCTAATCAGAAGCAGGGGAGAGCTTCACATGTTAAAGAAGAAAAACACCCCGCTCACCTGCTTCCCATGGGCTTTTTGCATTAGGCACGGTTTCTTGTTGATTTTAATGGGGGAGCGGAATTAGATTGGGATATTAGATTAGACTGCACATGGGAGAAGGAGAAAATGCACATGTTATTGTAGTCCAGAGATTCCAGCTCTGTTTGTGTTTCCCGTTGGTTCCGATTTATATTCAGGGTTATTATTCCTTACCGAGAGTTAAAATACCAGAGAAAGCCATGACATTCTTCTGAAGGACCCACTTTGTTCTGTAGGTCTTTGTGGGAATCAGGGGGTTTTAAGTGACGCGTGCAGAAGCTGCTTGGATCAGAATGTTTTAACGTTTCAGTGGTTAGTCCAATAGTTATTGATGATTAGAGAAAGGGTGCATCCCAGCACAAGCTCTCCGGCATGGAGACAGGGCCCAAAGAAATACTGCAAGTCAGAAAATTAGATCTTTGCCTCTATAATATCAAACAATGTGAGTCCGTACCGACTGCGTAATGAAATCATAAAGGGCCAGACGTGGAGTTGCCTGTGTGGAACACTGATCAATATCTTAATAAAATAAATAGAGATCAGAAGAGAACCCACTCAGACATGGGAAGAACATACAAAACTCACACACATGGGATCTACTCTTTACTTCTTAATAATCATACTCTGGACCAATGTGGGTAATACCTAATTCCGTCTGACAAAGCACAAAGTTCAATAGATGCAAATAGGGTATGCGTTAAGAACCGAGCATGTCTGGGGAACCAAGCATGGGTGAGGAATGCTTGATTTATCTCCACGGGTCCAATGGAACCAGCAGTCAAAACTTGTACCCTTATTACAGAGAATGCTGGGATCAGTTATCAGCCTGGCAGCATGACTCTCCGGTTCTGTTTAATTTAACAGGTGGTTACAGGGCAACGAGAAATTATGAAAATAACTTTAGTGCTGACACTTTTTTAATGAACTGTTAATGAACTAATTAATCCAAATCATGGAATTAAGTTCAGCTCCAACATAGCAACGGCTATTAAAACCTGCTTACCCACAGAGAAAATGTCTTTAAATTAAACGTCTTTGTCATCAGACTGTACGGACTGACACACAGAAACATCTCAGATAAATCATGAGGTGGCTAACAGTTGCCGTCCAGCACCAACCGGTGAGTCAGTACTGACCACTGAGTCAACCGCCAAGTTTGCAACAATCGATGGGTCAGCACCAACAGCAGTCAACCACCAAGTCAACACCAACCACCGAGTCAGCACCAACCACCAAGTCAACCACTGACTCAGCACCAACCATAGAGTCAGCTCCAACCACCAAATCAGCACCGGCACAGACCATCGAGTCAACACCAACTGCTGAGTCAGTACTGACCACCGAGTCAGCCGCCAAGTCAATAACAACCACTGAGTCAGCACCAACAGCCGAGTTAACACAGGGATTGACCGCCGGATCTGCACCTACTACT
Organism: Xyliphius kryptos; assembly: GCA_025769995.1. Taxonomy (NCBI): domain Eukaryota; kingdom Metazoa; phylum Chordata; class Actinopteri; order Siluriformes; family Aspredinidae; genus Xyliphius; species Xyliphius kryptos. Next base: position 4,069 of record JAOUQT010167176.1, read on the forward strand.
GAGTCAGCAGCAGCCATTGTTACATGACGTTCTGCATGGCTCTGCAGAGGTACAGAGGTGCCAGCGTCAGATATTGCATCAGGTTCACAGTATTTCAGGTTGGGCTTCACATGGAGAATTCTTTATCTCAGTCTAAATACTATCAACCTCAAATCAGGTTCACTGGTTTTTGATTTTACCTTGTACCTCACAGCGTGCCTCTGTATATAAACCCTGATCCAACACCCCCGTCTCATTAATATGATAAGAAAAGTCACTTTTAGGAACTTTTCAAAATAAAAAGCAAGCTATAGAGAAGCCACTGGCCACTTTATTAGACACATCAGCTTTGAATCTACACTCATGTTCATGATATCAGCTACACTGATCATACTTCTGTTTTATTTTCTCATTCATTTTGTTTAAAAGGACTAATTAATGAAGGCTCTCTTGGTTAGTGCTCCACCTCCTCCCTTGATAACAAACCCTGGATTAAAAAAAGTGTCTGGCATTTAAATAGAGGTTCATATGAATGTAACATTTCAATTTCCCCGTGGGGATCAATAAAGTATTCTGATTCTGATATGGATTCAGGTCCTTAATGGTTCATCAGCTGTGCAACAATAATCTAAGAAGAGCTCGATGTGAAGGACTTTGTAGAAGAGTGAAGCAATAAATGATAAAAATGCAAATAACTGACTGTCATGCTCTTAAGAATAAGGAGCCACGTCTCTGCTGCAGAGAGAGAACTGCTGCAGAGAAAACTTTTAACTTTCACTACACATATACATACAACTGTGTGCGTGTTTTTGTGTGTGTGTGTGTGTGTGTGTGTGTGTGTGTGTGTGTGTGTGTGTCAAGGGTCTAAAGTGCTGTTCAATGTTCTAGAGTGCTCATTGAACACCGGCTGTGGGGGAGGTGTGAAGGTTAGGGGGCTGACTGTTTTTTAAAGCAGCATGGTAAGGACGTACTACAAGTGTGAAAGAGCTGGTGTGTATTTAAAAATTTCAGTCACATAAACACAAATCTAGTATTTATCACCAACCATTGTCATGACATCAGCACAGGAACAAAAGAGAAAAACATAAAAAAAAATAATAATAATCAAAGTCAGTACCTCACAGTCCATTTCAGAACCCATTTAATTATCTACATTTTGGAGACCCTGCATATAAATGCACACGACAGATGTGACGTGACGTCAAAGGTCCCGCCTGCTTTCATCACTCACAGTGAGTGTCCCACCTGAACAAATTGTCCACAGGTTACTTTTTCATGTCAACTTGAACAACTTACACGTTTAGGGAAGAAGAAAGAAACTTACACCCCAAAGAAAAAGTGACCAGCAACCTGAATCAACCCAGGGACCCAGACATTGCAGGGCCCAGTGGGGCCACCAATCTCAGTAAAACCTTTATTTGCATAAAACATTGGCGGAATAGCCGTGCTGCGTTACAGTGGGGAACTTGATAACAACGTGAAAGTTGAAAGGGAGTTGTTTTTGAATAAGTGATTTGGAGTTTATTACATTTACATTTAGTTATTTAGCAGACGCTTTTATCCAAAGCGACTTACAAGTATCCCAACTTGGTTGGGGTCAGAACACAGGGTTGAAACAGGACCCTGGAGCAAGGAGGGTTAAGGGTCTTGCTCAAGGACCCACATTGGTAACTACAGTGGACCTGGGATTTGAACTCCCAACCTTGTGATTGATAGTCCAACACCCTAACCACTGAGCTACCACATTTAGTTTATATTTGGTATATGTATATTTCAAATGAGAGTATTATCATAGACTGAGTTTTGGTGTGATTAAAAATCTGAAATAAATATGTGGAATGAATATAACGTGAGTTGGGACTACGTGTCGTGTCATGTAAGACCCAGATGTAACATTTGCGGTGTCGTGTTAGATGGCAATAGGCAATATTGTACGAACGATTGAAAACAGGAATGTAGGAATTACTTAGTTTTTCCGAATACATGACAGGGAACCAACCGCAAGCCAGTTTCAGCCTTGTAGGTACTCGGGTAGTGGAAGAATTAGTGTTGAGTACGTGAGGGCGTTGGCGTTTATAGGTTTAGATGATCAGAAGCTGCCAGTTCCTCCTAAAACCCAGTGTCTGGTGTAAGAGGTCCAGCTCTTCTCCTAATTAAAACCAAGCCCTCCCGAGCAGGTTCCATCTATCAGGGGAATTCATTTGACATTTAATTTTGAGTTTCGTGGTGCAGCGTGAGCACATACTTCAATTTAAGCACCTTTCCCAAGTCAAATCAGGACACGGAGAGCATGAGCACTCAAGCCGCTTCAGCATCAGCGTTATTCATCCCCGCAGTTCTGAAATGTGTAGCAGATGTAGAGAACATCCATAAGAACAGTTTTCTTCTGTACAGATCAGTTGCCATTCAAACAATGAGTGCTGGGATAGGATTCAGCAGCTGTGCAAAATTGTGTAAATAGGTGGTCTTTAAATGTATTACAAATTAAGACTGTAGTCACAAAAGTATTAAGACACATTACACCTACTGGAGAAATTAGGACATTTACTTCTGCTTGCTTCCTCTTTGCAGCCAAGGCATGACTCCTCTTTCTACAAGATTTTGGAGTGTGAGTGCTTTTCCGTTTCATTTTCAGGTCACAATGACAAACGTCATGCTTACGAGTAGGACAAACAGTCAGAACTTAATGAGAATACTCCTTGTGAAGTAGAGGTGAACAGCTCCACCCCACAGCTCTGTACCGGTCAGACTCAAAAATAATTGGCACTGATTCTAAAACAAGGCGACTTTACGGTCCTAAGTGATCTAAACGAGTACACGGTTCTCTGAAGCAAACCCTTACTGTAGTGTGAGGAGATGCAAATTGGCACCGTATTAAGCAGATACATGAAGATTTGCTCAGCTGACAGCGACAACAAAGCTGCCATCCAAATCACGGCTGCGCGCTGTTTAATATTCGAGGTAACGTCATGCGGCACAGACAGGCCTTCACATGGCGACTCGGCTATAGAGAAAATAAAAAAACCCGGTTATTGTGTTTACTGAGGTTCTTACACCAAGCAAAGGAAATCTAATCTGCACATTCGCATCTGAAAGCCTAGATATTAAAGTACAATTAAGATAAAGATGCAGCGGCGAGAATACAAGCGGGAACATTCTGAACATACACTGCACTTTGAAAATCAGAATGTCTGATCGTAAACCTGCAGCCACTGAGAACATCCAATCTAATTTATACATAAATGAGAGAAAATGTGTCCTGCAGCCTGATTACACCCCCCTCATGTACCAGAATAACCACTGCGAATGTGTGCTCCTCTTTATGTCCACGCTCATGGTCCATCTGATTTTCAACTGACCTCACAGATGCTCTCTAAACTTCTAGTTACAGACGTCACTATTCAGTTATTTAATTTAATTAGGGTTCAATTGTTTTGGGAGGCCAAGACATTAAGTCCAACAAACACCAAACTTGGTGCAACTGGTGCGCACTTTCACCAATAACAAAATTCACACCGATTGGCCTATAATTGGCACTCTGACAAAATGAGTTTAGGCTTCTAACTTTTACCTCAGATTTCACCTCACCACACACATTGTTTCCAGACTCCCAGACTACTTTCGTGAACTAGTCCTAGGTTTTCCAGTCAACCCTCATGTGTTTGATATAAAAAAAAATCAGCAGAGCATGCTCTTCAAGAATTCTCAAAAAAGCTGGACTTTTCCATTCAGTCAGGCTGCTACATACAAAGTAATTAATTAATCCAAATGTCAAAACTCTAATTCATAATTTATTCAAAAATATAAAACTCAAAAACGCTTTACTCGGAAATTATACAATTTCACACATTTAGCATCAGTCCCAAAGGTCTGTCAAATTGGTGCTCTTATGTCTGTCTATAACAGGTGCTAGAATGGCTATATGTCTGGTTGAACCTTTCCTTTCAGTCAGGATACTTTATGTCATAGTTCTAATTAATTTATAGTCTCCATGGAGACGGGTTATTTAAACATTCTGGAACATCAGAATATTATATTTCAAAGCAGACAGTAACAGACAGACACACCAAAAAAAAGCTTGACTTTTCCATCTAGCCAGGCTGCTATATGCAAATCCTTGCATACGTCACAGTTCTAATTAATCCATTATTTATTGAAAAAACTAAAACACAAAAACGCTTTACTTAAAAGGTCAATCAGTTTACTTCCCGTTGTCCAGACCACTTGAAGGCAGCATGAACCCCGGGATTGCCGCTTGCCGCTTTAGACTTTTTTTTCCCATTTTATTACATATACAATGTACCTCTATATTTTTAGACAGTAAGTATAAACCAGAGGACTGGACACTCAAGAGAACACAAATTTCACAGATTGATGATCCAACCTTAGGAAGAGAGTACAGGACTTTCTTGTTGTGAGTTAAAGAGATCTAATGAACCCTTTAGAGCTGACGATGCTGCTTCATGACTGGTTTGTCTGATAATGTCACGCTCCGCTCACGCCTCGCGCCGCGGCTGCGCACACACATGCGAAGAGCAAAAGCGCACTAACACGCCGTAGGGAGCCAGGCAAAACCAGTGAGTGAAGCGGGGGGAATTTATTTACAAAAACCAAACACAGAGGCATACGCAAAAGCGGGGTGACACAAACGAGGACGTACACGGAGGACAGGGAAACACGGAACTAAATACAAGAGGGAAACGATCACATGACAGAAACGAACCAATGGAAAGACAAAACCAATAAACACTTAAACAAAGAAACTACATAAACTAATCAGGTGCCCACGGCACCTCTGACAGATAACCACAGGGTCAGGTTCTCTTGGCTGCAGGTTAAAATGAATTATGGGATTGAGCCTGGTTGCTGTCGGGTGTACAGCAAGGGGAACTTCTGTGTTCTGTGCGTGCGTCTCCACAACGTTGAAGCGCATTAATAATGAAAGCCAGAACAAGTAATGTTATTAGCTTTTTGATCTGTCCGAGAAAATCCTGCTTAACCCCCATGAAATGGTGGCGTTCCCATATTTCCCCTGAGTGGAACTAACAAAATCAACCTCACAATTTGACGTGAAGAAGAGATTCCGTTAATTAGCCCAGGTGACAGGATGCAGCATTATAAAAACATCCTGCTGTGGAACATCCACAGAACCTGTTGAACTCCACCGTTTGGCAGTGTCCGCGGTTCTATCCTGATCCGAGTGGAAGCCTTATGTGCAGTGGGATAGATTATTAAAAGATCAAATTTGACTTTTTCCGAACCCTCACACACGCTCAGCGTGTTGCTGTTGTGGTTGGTGTCAGTCCTCCAGTTTATTGCGCTGGTCCTGCAATTAGTGCTCGGCCTGTTAAACATCCGGCTGGAGGGCAATCTTTCTCTTAAACTCCTTTAATATTCCCTCGCTTCCCCTCATCCTTTCTCCTCGTCTACAGTAATAGGCCTCGTGAAGTGGAGCCGTGTGATAAGAACCCATCGCATAGACAAAAAGTCCCTGCAGAATGTAATCTCACTCCCCCCTCTCTTGCTCTCTCAGCCGACAGGCCGCCTGGGACAGCCGAGCCTCTCATTACGGAGCTCTCAGAACACAATCAGGGCTGAATTATAGTACAGATTGGCTTCTTCAGGCCCCGCCGCTATACTGTATGGTCATTTGAGCACCAGCAAGTTCCTGACAGGAGAGAACATTTCTCCTCAGCATTATCCTGAAACCCTGCATGCAGCAGGAACCTTATCCAGCATGTTAATACGAGGAGAAAAGGCTACGCTGTTCTGTTGTGTAAGCACCAGCTGGATGAGGTACGCATAATTAGAATTACATCAGAGGCGTCTTTAAACAAAACTAAAAGAATGTTTATAATCTATAATAATAATGACAGGATTCATTCGAATGATTTCTGTTTCAGTAACGCTCATTAATTGATTGCAGATTCTTAACACTTCATGCATCTCTTGTCGGTCACAACATGAGTGTAATAAAGCAATAATGTACATGAGGGCGTGGCATTATTGTGAATAAACCACGGGAAAGAGTGTTGTTAGCCCCGATGGTTTCTCGTAATTTATTCAAAATAATACACAACCTTAAGTATACAAATAATCCAACGAAGGTAAGCGAGAACGTTTTCCAATGGCATGGTAGGTAATCATGGTGCCAAGATTCAACCTTGTAGGTACCCGGGAAAAACTCTGAAGTGACACTGCAGGGCTCTTGCCTCCATTGGTAATATTTAACAAACCATTGAACGTAGAAAGGTGAGAAGTACTTAAATTTTTCCCGAAGTCATGATCGGCAATCACGATGCCAAGTTTGAGCTTTGTAGGTACAAAGGGCATGAGTGAGGGCTTTGCATTAGGATAGATTATAAGCTTCCTCAAAGACATGTGGAGCCAGCCCACCGTATATTTAATAACCTGCTGGGTAATGCAATGGCAGGTGGTGGACGGTACTGCCCCATCCATGTTCTGTGTACTCAGGACTAATGGGGCATTAGTATAACAACACACACACACACACACTTTCCTGCTGTTCCACCCGGGTGCTGAGCGAGTGGACACACCGCAGTTCCCTGCAGTTGGGTTTGAATAAAGCAAATAGACTGATGTAACTTTTCGTGCCACATGTTCAGAGTTTTTAATGACTCACTGAGTGAATACTTTTCTCCACATTAACATGCAGATGGAGACATTTACTTAAAAGGTCACAGTTCTCACTTAATTTCAGGAGGGACAGATAATTAAACCAGTCGGAAGTCTCTCCAGGTTGAGTAACTGCACAGAGAGAGAAAGTCCTGAATATAAACTGTGTATAGAAACCCAGTGATACGCACATGTGTAACCTTAGACATGTAAACGAAAGAAAAAGTAAATCTCATCTGCATAAAGCCCCTGCTTTGTTTTCAAGGTCATAACTCTGAAAAGAACACTCCCTGTAAGGGAGAAATACAGTTTATAAAGCGGTTACCTCTGCAGGTTTTGATGATACAGCTAATTATATTACACAGTGAAATTAGGATCATCAAGCAGAACTATGACAGAGGAACCTCTGAATTAAAACACGTCCTTTTCTTCAATCCGCAGGGAAATTAGCCGAGAACAGACAGTAGGACATGAATTAACAGCTTAATCCTAAAGTCTCGGTTAAGGGTCGCTCTGGGAACCGTTTCCTGCAGAGTGTATCTGGAATGCTCCCGCAACCGGAGGCCCTCAGGTACTCCTCATGGTTCACGAAGCAGCTGGTGATGGCCGAACGAGCTGCTGCTGCTGCTGTGAAGCTGTACATTATGCTGCAGTTTACTGGACGTTATATGGATAAAAGTATTAGGATAGGCCCCTTAATTATTTACCTTGGGGCTGCATGTTAATAGTATGAAATAGTGATTCCTCCAACACTTCCAACAACCAAAAAACAAATCTTCAGGTTTTAAAACATTTGTTCTGATTACAGAGGAGAAAAGATGCAGATAAAATCTGTTTATGGCATTTTAATTTAAAGAGCTCAAAGCGGTTTTAGGACCTGGAGGACAGGACAGTTTGGTTTTGCAGTGCGAGTTAATGAAGACAGATCGTTATGTTCCGCAGATCTCACAGCTCTTAGGGCATCTGCATTAACTTCCTAAAGAGAATAAATGGAAACTGAGTCAGTCAGCTGCAACCGAGGATGACAGAGGAACGTACTGTATCAACAAGCACATCCATTACTGTCAGGACGCGAGGAAAGTTTTAAATGATTGAACTTTGATATCTTGCAACAACTTAATGCCATTTATAGATGTTTACGTATGGAGCAGCAGCTGGTGGAGCGAGTGCTCACTCTCTGTTAAAACCTTTCATTCATTATCTTCCACCTAATAATCCTCAACTAGGGTCGGGGGTGTTACCAGAGGACAATATTTCGGCCGCTGGGCAGATACACCAAGTACAGGGCGCCAATCTATTGCTTGACACACACAGATTATTTTACCTTGACTGCATGTGTGAGGAAACCCATATGTACACGGCAAGAACATGGAAACTACACCCAGATTTGGATTCAAACCTGGATCTCCAGGCGAACGTGCCAACCACTACACCACCTCCCCGTTTGCTTCAGCTTCAGATCGTGGAAAGTAGAGACCGAAATTAAATGAGCACTCCATGCTCACAAATTTGGTAAGTAGAAAGATAACGAGCTCGGAGAATGGACGCAAAACAATCCCAGGTTTAAAATGCTCCACTACTATTGTTAAATGTAAATGAGGCCTTGTTAAGAGCTCTTCAAAAGGTGAGTGTTTGAGACTGTGAGGGTGGAGAGAGGTGATCTCTGCATTCCTAGAGCACAGAAGCACATAGGGGACTCTGTAGATTTCCTGACAGACTCACCATGGAAACCCAAAGGGGAAGAACAGAAACAACTGAAGGGTAATGGTGTCTGGAGCAAAACAAGCACAGGGGCATCGTTAGTGCAGAAAAAATGACCTCCTACAATCAGCTGTTATTAATGGCTGCCCATTAAACCGGTGCTCGAGAAGAGTGAGGTCGACTTGAGGAGCTTCGGCATCGCCAACCGCCAGCCGACACAGCACAGCTGCCAGTCAGGGGGTGAAGAGAGGCATTTCAAAGCTTAAAATAAATTAAATTCAAACTTAAAAATGTCATTACTTACATAATGATTACTGTATGAACAGAACAGACCTTCAGACACCTGAAGGTCCTTCTGGACATCCCATTCGCAGTTGATGTAAATGGATTATTATTTTGGAATCTTTGCTCATTTAGGTCTTTGTGAGATCGGATATTGATGTTGGACAATAGGACTGGACTCCATGTCTTTATGAACCTTGCTTTGTAAAGTCATTCTGGGGCATTTTTCAAGTCTTTCCCTTAAAGCTAAAGCTTACATTTGTCCAAAATGTCAGAAGTTTGGTGAAATATTAACGTAAATATCAACATCATAAGATGAAAACCTAGACAATGCACTTTTGTATGTGGTATAAACACAACACATGATCTCTGTGTGACAGCCAAACTACATATGATGAAAGGTGACACACACACACACACACACAAACACACCTTCCACTTACCAAAACCCCATAACTGCACTTGTTCTGAAGACTCAGAGGTTCCCCGCTGGCAGCGAGGCAATGGTTCTACTGGCTGAAATAAATGTAATAAGGCTGTTAATTAAATTTCACAAATTCTATCTCCACTGTCAATCTTCATGAGGCAATAAACAGCAGGATTCTTCTGTGTCTGCGTAAAATTCCTCACGAGAAGCAATCCTGAAAGCGTTTGGTGACGAGTGCAGAACAAAAGACCCGAATAAAATCCACCTTTTCCATCACGCCGATACCTGTTTGATGAAAAGAAATGACTCCGGCAGGCCCTCATTCACCTCGGCAACATGGCCTTTTGTTATTACTACCTGACTCTCTGCTCAGCTTCACACTACTACAATGCCTTATTTGTAATAACCCCCATTTATTAAATTGGATTCCAGCCCATTTTGGGTAAGATGTATCGCGGCGAGCCGAGGTGGTGCGAATGATTATATTGCGGCTCTTTTCTCCTCCGGTTCTCCTGACTGCACATTGTCTTTCTCCGAACTTCTGTCTGAAAGATGAAACACATTTCAGCAGATAAAAAGGTTACCGACTCTCTTTTTCTACCTTTTCCCTACCGATCAAGGCACAGGGATTGGATCTTACGGCTCGTGGCACGACTCTGCCGTTGATAAAGAAAATCAAACAATATATTGCGAGGTGTCCACGAGGAGCCGGCAGCCGGAGAGAGGCAATCTATTTCCCATTTTAGCTAATTGCTCTGTGAGGCAGCACTTTGAACGGGGAAAAGAGAAAGCATCAGCTGCAGCTCCGCTTTAAAACAACGTTCATTACCATGCGCCTAATTACATAAATGGGAAAGGGAGCAATCTCACCATGAAAATGTAAGGTTTAATATGGAGCAGCGCCATTCGGCAGACAGCGACACTCGTCTCTCGACCGATCGGGTGCGGCATTCATCATCAATGTTCCAAATCAGCCAATAAATTAGAGAAATAATGGAGGAGGAGAGGCAATTTAAGGTCCCTTTGCTCACTAATCAGCCCAGGCCTGAAGCTGCAGGATCATTATGCCACTGGTTATGTGTTGGGTAGAACTGAAACATCTAATCTCTCTGCAACCAGCAGAAATTAAATTAGCTCAGAGCTCAGCAGTGAGTTTACACCCAGCATGTCATTGTGTTTTAACCAGACTGCTGATACTCAATAGAGGCAGACTGACACCAATTGCCTTGTTCCCATCCTGCACAACCCACGAGGTTAAGCCTGATCCAGACTCAATCAAAACCTCTTTATTAACATGCATCATTATTACATCCTAATATCCAACAGGTTGGTTGGTTCTCTTCTGAGAAGGCTTTCTACAAACAGATTTGTAAATGTGTTTGAGCGACTGCATACCCCGCAAATCAAAATACACAAATCCCAAACTAAGATATGTAACTACATTTGCATTTGCAGGCTTGCGGTTAAGGAACAACCCTGGTTTGATTCCCGGTCCCACCAAGTACTATGGATGTGCAATTGAGCAAGGCACCTAACCCCGATTGCTCCCCGGGCACAGGGTACAAGGCTGCTTATAGTTCATGCTTATAGGCATGTGTGCTCACGTCACTAGAATATTTATATAGCAAAATCAGATTTATTTTGCCAAGTATGTTGTTACACACTTGGTTTCAGGATGATTGTGTCTCTCAAGTTACATTACAATACACTTCACTGTACAGTGTGCAAAATATATACATATTTGGGTGTGTAACTGTGTATAAGTACAGTGGATTAAAAAAATAAAAAGAAACACAAAAAAAATTGCAGATCTATTTTTGTAGTTGCAGTATTTTGACTCTTTTCCGATGGGCAAATGGAAAAGATTTTACTGGACCAGTCAGATGGCAAATCCCGATTATACATCGGAATACACAGTGATGAACTTGCATATTAGACTTGGCCAAGTTTTTTACGCCGGATGCCCTTCCTGACACAATCCTCACCCTCTACCGGGCCTGCAACACACACAGATTCTGGGGACGATTTAGAGCAGCTGATTCACCAAAAATCCATGATTTTGGACTGTGGGAGGAAACCAGAGAACCCGGAGAAAACCCAAGCGGACACGGCAAGAATATGGTCAACATGGTAACGACTAAGGCACCATGCCGCCCTTACAGAGCATCAATCAACTTGTTTAAAAAGCCACTAGTAATAAATCTAGCATCAAAATCATATTGGTGATGGTGCTGTATGGTGTCGTACCATACTTTAACACAGTGAGCTCTCCAGCTCTTCTGAATCCTCCTGAATAAGAAGTTTAGACTTTAATCAAAGGAATCTGATGTTAAGTCCGGGCTCATCATCAACTCATGTACAGAAATGGACTCTGTATCCCAAACCACACTCCAAACCTGATGGTGAACCTCCAACACATCACTCTGTGAGTTGTGAAGGAACCTGATCCAGGCGATAGGAGGTTCAGCCACCCGGCGCTCGGAGAACCTGATAAACATGACAGCATCATTAATGCATGAGCGCCTCCTGTTTAAAATGTACATATTTTACTGTCCGAACGACAGAGACAGAGGCGCTAATGTGATTTGAGTGCGCTTTGTTCAGCATGTCGCGCGCCACCGATAACATGTCACATTTTATGTGATTCAGTGAATTAATCCTTACTGAGAACTGATGATAATTAGTGAAGTGTGTATGAAGTAAAATGTGCGCAGGTGGGTACGTGTGTATATTAACAATGTGACATGAATAATTACATTGCTCACTTACAGTTCTTATTCTACAGCGATGACCAAATACAGATCCAAATATAGCCTTTCAGTGAAGGGTGAGTGAATATACACTATCCTGGAACACTGAATTACCACTTGGTGGGGTTTGGGGTTTTACACCTTATACTAAGACTGTGATTGTTACAATAGGTCCTATCTTCATCTTACTCGTTAATGATGTGTTTGATCTGCAGAACTGCTGCTCACTGAATAATTTATATTAACTAATTTATCTTATGTTAAAGCTTATTTAACTTACCCATGTCACAGTTGCATGTATTCACTATTCTACACTGTGGAACCATAAACAGTCCTAATATAGTTCATGATTAATGGACTGCATAAATGCTGGAACTGCGTTTACAAACGGATTATTTGAAGACATTAATTCTGTTCTCTGATGCAAAACTCAAATAATAAAAGATGAATTAATCACTTAGGAATGGCCACCAGTTTTATCTCTAGTCAGACAGACTCCATCTTTAGTTCATCTACTATAATGTTTTTGGATTATGGGAAGAAACTGAAGTTGCTGAAGGAAACCCACAAAGACATGGTGAGAACATGCAAAATCTAAACTGACCTTTATCCAAGTAGCTTGTTTACAATGAGGTGAGAGCAATAATCACTGCGCTGCTAGTGATCAATTATTCATATCATAATGAGGGGTTCCTCCATGGCTATCCAGGGAAGAAAGTTTTGGGCACTGGACAGATACACCCAGAACCCTATCTATCGCTGGGCACACACACTCTCTCTTTCTCTCTCTCTCTCTCACACACACACACACACACACACACACACAATTTAGAGCATTTAATTTACCTTAAATCTATGTTTTTGGACTGTGGAAGGAAACTGGAAAACCCAGAGAAAACCCACGTGGGGAACTCTACCCAGATTGTGATTTGAACCTGGATCCCCAACACTGAGAAGCGAACGTGCTAACCACTATTCCACCATATTCTCACAGACCAAAGGTCAGAGAAGAACATCTGAGACAACAGAAAAACATCCAGGACGAACCAAATATGGCTGTATGCTGAAACCTTTTCATGTCATTAGGAACCTTTAGTCCTTAACCCTACAGATTTCAAATCTTATTTCATGTCAGATATCATATTTATTACATATTTACATAACATCCATTCTGATTATAAATAGTTGTATATGGAAAAAGTTAAAGACTTTGACTCATTTAAAGGTCGAAAAACAGTTGAGAAGTGGACGTAATGAAAAACGCCTCTGGGGTTCTAAAATTTACATTTGGTTCCAATTTAGTTTGTTAGTGACATCAATTAAGAGCTAAATGGCCCTAAAAGACTGAAGTTTCCTTCTGGTGTCCACAAATCAATATTTAATATCATGGAAGCGGCGCATCAGCAGCAGTGATGTGCATACACAGGAATCCTTCAGTCAGATGAAACAGTGCTAATAAATCACCGAAGGTGAAACAGAAAAACAGACTGTGCCCTTTAAACCACAGATGATAGAACTTGGTTCCCTGTGCTCTCGGTTACAGGCGGCAGCTTCCATATTATCATTGCAGTCGTGTTTCCCCATCTCTCTGCAGACAGCTTGACAAGTTGACCAGTTGCCGTTATTGACCTACCGAGCTCTTCTTTAGTTGCACTTAAATGCCAGATCCACTCAGCAATTCATCAGGAGCACATTAGCACGGCGACTCGGACCCAGAAAAGCAAGATACTGGCACAGAGGAGAATTGTGCACATGTATTATTTAACATTTATGAGCTGGGCTTTAAAGTATTTCCTTCACCCTGTGTGCAGTTAATCACTCCTCAGTTAATGTGTGTGCTGTTCTGTAATTCGGTTCAGACTTCACAGCTATGATCTCACAATCACGGTATAGCTATACCTATAAATGCCAAAACCCGCACTGACTCACTTACTCAGCATTGATTCTCACATTTCTCGAATACCTATATATCTATAGGGCTAAAAAATTTGTCAGCGTGTTTATCAACCATGTCCTTGGAAAAGGTTCTCACAGGTTCTCGCTTTCCTAGGTTTGAGTGTTCATTCACTATCGCCATTGAACACAGCACCTCGGATGGATTGGAGTCTTGGCAAGCACCTACAGAGCTCAAATCTACTAAAAAGCTCCCATGACAAAGCAAGCGGGTGGACGCCGTTGTCACAACTAACATAATATTTATTCCAGATTTTGAATTGCTTTAAACCTCACTCTATAATAATATGCGCATAGTATGTTCATCCTTTTACGTAAAAAGAAATAAAATAAATACATTTTTTAAAATTGTGAAGCCACAGAAATATGGTTGACTAGTTATGTTGTAACTCTATATATATACAGGGGTTGGACAATAAAGCTGTAACACCTGTTAAGTGTGTGAAGTTGCATGGCTAAATTGGAACAGTCTGGTGGCCAATCAACATTAACTGCACATTGCACCAGTAAGAGCAGAGTGTGAAGGTACAATTAGCAGGGTAAGAGCACAGTTTTGCTCAAAATATTGCAA